>BMAW01049347.1:416238-438953 GCA_019974015.1 Nephila pilipes
ATATATATATATATATATATATATATATATATATATATATATATATAATAGAAATTTTATCTCTATACTTGCTGCTCAAGACAGAAATCAAAACAATGAATTTGTGTCGATTCCCTCAGAGTGCTGGTTAAAAGTTGATGGTGGTGTGGTGCTCTATGGTTCTCGCAATCTAAATGGCTCCCTATTCAAAGCAAGTATTGAACCAATTTTGCCCAAAGAAGTGACAGAAGTTCATACTGCTGTAGCAGACTGCTCTTTGCTACAGTTGTACCATGAAAGAAGGGGTCACCAAGATAAACGTTTGATCAAAAACATGCTTCAAAAGGAACTAAGCACTTGAATAAAGAAGAATTATGTGGATCTTGTGTTTATGGCAAAACACACCGATTATCATTTGGCACCAGGAAGAAAGCCTCTGAGCCTTGAGAACTGATTTCAGCTGATATTTGTGGACCATTTGATGAGTCTTTTCAGAAGAAGAGCTATCTTGTTATATTCAAAGACAGTTTTACAAAGTTTCGCTATGGTTACCTAATAAGAGAAAAGTCAGAAGTCAAAAAGGAGTTAGAGCCCATGCTTGTCCATACAAGGACATAGGATTATCCTGTGAAATACTTTATCTGCGGCAGTGGTGGGGAATTCGATAAGAAAGATGTTCGAGAAGTTTTACATTCGAACGGAATTGTCAAAACGCTGACCTTATTACCCAGAACAGAATGCAGTGAACGAGAAATGCGAACCATAGTTGAAATGGCTATAACTTTCAAGCACGTAAATCCTGAAGTCAGTTCCCAATAGCCATCTGGGTTGAATTAGTTAATTCTACCAACTTTATACTGAACTGAGCAGGGAAGTCATCAATAAAAATTGTGAGTCCATATGAGCTTTGGCTCAAAAAGAAACCTCGGTTGAAACACCTGCGCATAATAGGATCCACATGCTATGCTCATGTTTCAGCTCAAAAGCGAAGAAAAATGGTCATGAAGGCCATCCAAAGCTATCTTGTGGGATATGATGGAGATGAGCGTTACCGAATCTGGCTAAAGAAAGAACACCGAGTAATTTTATCAAGAGATGTAATTTTTCAAGAAAAGGCAAGAAGGTGTGAAGACTATACTGAATTAAAATTAGAAGACAGTGTAAGAGAAGATACAAATCAGACAAAGTATGAAGATCAGCTCATAAAAATTGAAAAAAATCCTATAGAAGAGAAGTTAAGTCAAGAAGACTTAAGTGATTCAGAGACTGATGGGGAGGAATATGCTGAACCTGAGGAACCACTCACCTCCGCAGAAAACAAAACGGTTTGAGGATCATATTTTAGAAGTAGAATCATATTTAAATGACAATAATAATCCTCAAACATATTAAGGAACAATAAACTCCAAGGGTAGTACAAACTAGAAGAAAGCCATGAAGAATAAAATGAATTCATTAAGCGAAAATCATATTTGGGAGCTAACTGACCTACCAGTTGAAGCTAAAGCAATACCTTGTAAATGGGTTTATATTCTCAAAACAAATCCAGATGGCTGTATTAACAAATATAAAGCCCGTTGCGAAGAATTTCAGTCAACCCCAGGACATTGATTGCAGTGAAACGCACAGTCCAGTGGCCAAATTAGAAACAATAAGGACAATTTTATGCATTGCAACTGAAGAAAGGATGCTCTTGACACAATTTGATGTATCAACAGCATTCCTTTATGAAGATCTGGAGGAAATCATTTATATGAAACAACTAGAAGGTTTCAAGGATGACACAGAAAGAGTATGTAAACTCAGGCGTAGCCTATATGGTCTAAAACAATCGCCGCGCTATTGGAACAATTGCTTTGGTCAGTTTTTAACAGATCTCGACTTAAAAGAAAGTGAAGCGGACCCATGCCTTTACATTTGTGATAGAAAAAAAATAAAAATAAAAATATTACTAGTGTTGAATGTTTACGACGAATTAACTGCTACTACTGACCAATAGACTCTGAAACTTACATGAAGGAGCTGAAAGCAAAATTAAAGATCTCAGTAAGAGAAGTTTCCAGTTTTCTAGGTCTTGAAATTGAACAGCATAGAGACAACTCAATAACTATTAGTCAAAAAGGATATGCCGAAAAATTACTTCAGCGTTTAGGATTTGATGAATGCAAATTTATAACAACACTTATGTTGAAAGATTCAGGATTGCAAAAGTCTGATATCAAAATCTCTGATTTTCCATATAGACAAGCTGTTGGTGCTCTTATGTACCTGATGGTGGGAACCAGGTCAGACCAGCCTACAGTGTAGGGTTTCTTTCAAGATCACTCGAAAAACAATCTGCAGAAGATATAGTAAGGATGAAGAGAGTATTCCGTTATATAGCTGGCACAGTTGAATATGAAATAACATACTGCAGTACAAAGACAAAATGTGTGCTTCGTTGTAAAAGTGATCCAGATTTTGGTGGATGTACCAAAACAAGTTGACAAACCTCCGGATATGTTATGATATATGCTGGGGGACCTATCTCTGGGTGCAGTCAAAGACAAGCAATGGTTGTCATTTCAACAACTAGGGGTGAAGTTATAGCAGCATAAGAGGCAGCCAAAGAAATAATTTACCTTTGTAGACTGATTCAGGGCTTAGGGAACTTGAAAGAAATTCCCACACTTCAAGTGCATAATAAGGCAGCAGTTAAGTTTTCATACAACCTTGAATATCATCAAAAAACAAAGCACATTGAAATAAAGCACTTCTTTGTACGCGAGAAAGTCTTGGAGGGAAAATTAAACGAAAATTAAAAAATTAAACAGCAGGTTTCATCTGAGAAACAAGTCTCCGCATTTTGACAAAACATTTGATGAAATCAAGACTATTGACATTGTGTAACCAAATGGGACTATTCTGGCAAAATCCAATCAAAGAGGGAAAGTGTTAAAGATAATTATTTTACATTTAGTATTAACCTGATTTTGTTTTGTGCCAATAGATGGCGCTTGTATCTTTTGTATTCTTACGTTTCCTTTTCTTTCAGTAAACTAACTCAAACTCTTGTCACCCAGCATGCATGTTGTCTTAGAGTGTTACGCAAATAATTAAGTCCTACACTTCAAGGGAAGTGATTTTTATTCCCATAAGCAGAACTCACCAGTATGGATGAAAATAGGTAGTATTTTTAATAGTTCAAGATTGTGTGAAACATATAAGAGTAGTTTATATCTCTCTTTATATAAAATCTTTAATTTTTTATTGTTTATTATTACTTTAGTAATAAAACTATTATTTTTCTATTGTTATTTAATAACTAAAGTAGACCAGCCTCGTATTCTTCGGAATGATCAAATATTTTACTGATTTTTGCTGACAATTTTGTTTAATTATATATTATAATTGTTCACAACTGATTTATTGCATAACATTGAATCTTTCCTATATTTATTTATCGAATCTTTCCTATATTTATTTTACTACATTAAATTCATTTTTTAAGCCATACACATTAAAACCATACAAAAATATTACAGATGGTTCCTGTATGTATACCATGTGTAAAAAAGTGTGGTTTACACACAAAAACATTTTGCAGAGTCCGTAGGGAATGCGAATAAGAATAGCTTTGAACGCATAAAAGTTTGTTGTATATCTACTACAAATCTATTTAGAAAAAATTGAGATTTATATTTGATCTGTATAGAATTAAGTTTATAAATGGAGTTCCATAAAAAAAAAATTCACACATTGTTTGTCATCTGGATTGAAACATCAGTTAAACTAGAAATCATGATAAAAAGTTATTAAATTTTATTTTTATTGGAAAGGATTTAAGCAATTGAATTGTTCATTTCAAGCGCTACGTAAGTGACATGATCATAATTTTTCAGGAATCATTAAAAACTGCATAATACGCAAGTATGCAAACTTCCAAAGAATTTTTTTGGTGATTAATATAATATTTAGACTCTAAAGCTCACTAACAATTCATAATTTTTTTTAATATTTAGGAAAAATATATAAATTAAAAAAAATGTCTTTGACTTATGTTGTTTCAGCAAGAAACTGAGTTAAGTGATATTTTAATAAAACAAAAAAGTCACATTAATCATGTTTTTGATAAAAATTAATGAAGATATCACTTAAACTGTAGCATATGTATGTTTTTTTTTATCATTAAAGTATAAATACATATCCTCCATCATTCTTACCTGAGTTATCTTCAACTTCTGCAGTTGGGCAGTCAAATGTGTTTCCTTAGAATGGCATATGCTCTTCCAGAATGCTATCCTGACAGAGCCTTTAATATCTAATTTTTTACTGTTAATTGAAACTTTCAATTCATAGACTTATAGGAGTTTCAATTTTTATTAACTTCGCATTAGAATCAACGCGAGGGCTGCTGACGACGGACCTCGTAATTTTGAACCTCGGTCAAGTGACGAGGACGACACCTGAGCTGGCACCCCTCTCTCCTAACTTTCACACCACACCAATGGGTTTGGTTAATGGAAGTGAAATGGTGTTGACAGTTTTTTTTTTTTATCGACATGGATGAATCTTTTAGGATTCCGTCAATAAACTCCTCGGTTATGATGATTCTTTTTTTTAAAAAAAAAAAATCGTTATACATATAATAATGAAAACTCTTGTGTGCTGAAGGTGCAAATGTTCTTTTTTGTTCTCTTGAAACACCTTTTCCTTGCGATTCTGTTAGCAAATGTGTTTGTTTTTTTCTCCCTCCCCCGTTAAATATAAAATCATCCATCATTTCTTATATTCCACAACAGTTTTCATGTCTATGACTGTAAATATTGAAACCAAATCAATGTGGAATTTGAAACCAAATCAATGTGGAATTTGAAACCAAATCAATGTATTTTTTTGGGATTTATATACGATCATAGTTTTCAACAGTTTTTAAAAACTCTGGAATCACAGTCACTTGAAAAAAAAAAAAAAAAAAGAATGACCGCACACAGGAAAATATTTATGAGCTTTGGCGTTGGGCTATTCGGGATCTTTGCTTTACTAATCTCGGGGACTTTATAGAAATTGAATTGCATAAAACTGCAATAACTATCTTCCCAACCCAAATGAAATGTGATTGGGTAATTGATAAAGATAGAAGTGAATTGAATTAAATGAGAGATAATGATGTATAATGATAAAATAGAATTTGAGGAATATGAAGGGATGACTTCTTGCTGATAAAAATTTATAATTTGGATTGAAGCATCTTAATTAGTGTTTTGGATTGAAGCGAATTCTAATTTAAGAGCTAAGATAAGAACCAGCAGTTAGCGGGAAGTGGGTGAATCAGAATGAGTGATTAGGTACGCTCAGATTTCATTATTAGAGAATAATTTAGATTTGATAAATTAATTTAGATTAGAGAGTATGTGTTTTCATTTAGAGTGCAGTATTTATTGACTAGTATATTAGATTGAGATATGGCTGTAGAATTGAATAATGAAAAACGGTTGTCACAAAACTTTTTAAAATCATTTGGAGACTTTCAAAGCCAGCATAAATCTCAACGACGTATTGTTTTTGTTTTGCCCGGAAAACCATCAAAAATCAAATATACTCGTAAATGCTTTATATTTGGTTCAATAATATTTTCAAAAAAAAAAAAAAAAAAATGCAACGAATGGAACAAATCTTATATGCTCCCTTGTTAGCAGTGCCTTTATTATACGTGTAAAATTTCAATTTGCCTATTTTCGGACCCACGGTGAGTCCACGGTTACTGTAAATACAAAATGTTTCGTACTGGATGAGAAGCAGTGGTAGAATTTGTATACTAACGAATGTTTTGGCGGCCATGTTAACTTTTTTTTCTTGCAAAGACCTCGAACTGATACTTGAAAGTACCACTTAACTCAGCGACTTATATTGTTTATGCAAAGAAACAGCGATTACACTATATTGTTTGAACAGAATGTAGTGACTTGCGTGGGATTTACCCAGATTGTAGATCCACCTGTAAGAGTGCGTTCGAAAAAAAATAAATACCAGGGTGGTTCAAAAAGTACATGTATTTGAAGACAAATAGAATCATTGAGGCAAATTGTTGTTACCATTTGGTGCTAATGAAGCGGAAACAAATTTGAAATTGATTCATAAGTTAGTCGTGATCTTGGTGTCATTTGCTGCCAAATCCAAATTTGATTGCTTCTGAATCGAGTTGTTATCGTTGAAGAGACCTGGATTAGTTATATGTTCCTAAAATCAAGCAAAAATCAAAAAGTTGGGTTGTTTTCTGTGAACCTTTTCCAAAAAAGGCGAAGATGGTCTCATCTACAGGAATATTTATGATGAACAATTTTTGTGGTACAAGAGGTGTCATGATCACAAATACTAATTAGTAACTGAAACTCAAGAGTCTTCTGAGTCATGATCAGGAAAAAAATTAACTTATATGATTTCTGAAATGACAGATTCAGTTGTATTCAATAAATCTGGTTTTACCCCTTTTTTGTGGCTAATTCAATGATTCAAATCAAGATGTCAGACATGATAACAGCCTTTCTTCGATATAAATTTTCTGAAAACTATTGTGCTTTGTGAGCAAAACATAAATATGTGTGTGTGTTGTGTTGAGAAGAATCTGATTCGAAATATTTCTGTTTTTAAGAAGTAAATATTTTCCAATAATTTTTTAAATCATAAAAGGATCAATCATATGTTAAGTTTGAAAACTATGATTAAATACCTTAAAATTTTATTACAGTTTGATAGTTTAACCAGCTCTTACAATAAACAACAAATAAAAAAAATTATTTAATTAACCCCAAATTATCTGTGGTCTATTATAATTAAAAAACTAGAAATAACAATTTTAAATACATTTTAATATTTATAAAATAGTTAATGTTATTAATTGTAATAATGAAGCTTGAGAAAACAAAAATGAATCATTACTTTGTGTGTTATATTTTGAAAAAAAAAATACTTTTAACATTTTCAAAAATAATTCCAGGATTTACATTTGAATGGTATCATAATTTTGAAAATATTAGAAACTGCATTTGAGTATGTGTATTTAAATTTAATAGAACCGAGAGCAAAAGTTTCCTATATTTTAATCAATTGGAATTAATTGATACCATCCAACTCTGAGACTATTGTGATAAAGAAATAAGGAGAGTGATTACCAACTTAAATTACGTCTTCCTTACAAAAAGAAGTATACAGGGATTATATTTCCAGTCAAATGGCATTGTTTGAAATATTGTAAATTTTAAACCAACATAAAGAAGACGTAAAAAAATATGTAATAAGATATTTAAGGAAATAGTGCATAAAATATTCCAAAGTGCTTCATCAAACACATCTTTAACAAATTAGACACATTCTTATGACTTTTAAGAAATAAAAGTAAACAATTTACGAAAAATAGAAAGCAGATAATAAAAATCAATCCTTAAATTAGGTATTAACTTTTAAAGGAGGAGGATTAAAAATTAATCTTCCTCCTTAATAAAAATGTCGTCAAGAAATGAAAAACTATTAATAAAATTTACAATATATGTAGAATTAAATTAAAGGGAATTAATTGAAAGAATAAAAAGTAAGAAATAAATACACTATAATAACATTACTTCTAAAACTCCCAAAAATAAATACTTTATCTGCAATTACTTTTATCTCATGGCATATCTCTCTCTGATATTATTTTTTTCAATTACTTTTATCTGCATGTATGAATAGATAAAAAATAAATTTTTTTTCCAAAATTGTCACCTAATAAAATTAAATAGTTACTATTGAATTAGAAAAGAAGAAACATTTTTCTGACAGTGAAAGAGAAAAGAAATTTTTAAGTCACGTTTCCAAATATTTACACGCCATGTTGATAATAATCGTATTAAAACGAAATAAGACGATACTCTATATCAAGGGAAACAGTTATAATATATATAAGGGAACTTTCTCAAGATCTATCTCATCAATTGCAAGATATTGTCCATTCTTATACTTTCTTTTCTCTAGCTTTGGATGAATCAATGGGCATAGTTGACGTTGCTCAGCGAAACATTTTTATAAAAGTAATTGCTTAGATAATTTTAATGTCTTTGAAAAACTTGCTAATTTAAAGTCATTGCATGGTAAAACAAGTGGATCAGACATATTTAAAAAAATAAAATCATGCCTAGAAAATCTAAAAGTAGATTATATCAAACTTATCAGTGTGTGTACTGATAGAGCGCCATCAATGTCAAGTAAAGTCAATGGCATTGAAACTTTGCTGGAAATTTTTTTAAATCATTATAACTTAAATATCATTGTATTATTCATCAAGAAGAACTGTGTGCCAAAACTTTTAATATGCATCATGTTATGTTACCGGTTGTGAATTGTGAGTGAATGAAATTAGAGCAAGAACAAAAAACAGACGAGAATTCAGAGAATATTGTGATTTGTTAGATTTTGAATGTGACGATCTTAATCTTCATTGTGAAATGAATTGGCTTTCAAGAGGGCAGGTTTTGAAA
The DNA here is from genome assembly GCA_019974015.1 of Nephila pilipes. Taxonomy (NCBI): domain Eukaryota; kingdom Metazoa; phylum Arthropoda; class Arachnida; order Araneae; family Nephilidae; genus Nephila; species Nephila pilipes. The sequence continues at coordinate 424,710 of BMAW01049347.1, forward strand.
AATTTTGCAAATTGGGGGGAAAAAAAAGAAAAAAAAAACTACTTGCTGTTATTCTCAGAACTTTCACCTAGGGAACAAAACATAATGTAGGCGCCTTCTAACATACAAATGGCCCTGATTGATTTAAAATTAAATTCATTTTTAAAAGTAAAATTTGATGAGCTTTTTCCATATCAAAATTCTTCTGATGTTATTAATATTTGGTGATCATTACCATATGAACATTATCCAAAGCTGAGAAAATTTGGAAAAAATTATATTTGTCTCTTTGGAACGACATGCAGTGGTGAACAAGCATTTGGATTGAAAACTAAACAAGTTCGTAAATTATTGATTCAAATTTGAAGACATCTCTGCTGTTCGCAGCAATAAATTTAACACCAAACAATAAGAGACTAGATAAATTTCAATATTCTCTTAAGTTTCTTTAATGTTAAATAATGTTAATGTACTGTAATGGATATTGTTTTACAGGCAATTATTAACTCACTTAATTTTACATTCACTTAATTTACATGTATTATTAATCACGAAAGTCAGTTATGTCTGTAAACATACTTCTATTAAAAAGATTATTAAATAAGTGAAAGGGCCTGGACCCCTTCAAGCAAATAGCGATAACAGATAAATCTAAGTTCCAAGCTGATCTCTCTCGCTGTGCTAATTTAGTATAGATAACTCAATGCAGAGTTATCTACACCAAATGAGACTCTTTGGCAGTTATAACACCATCATGAGGCAATCACTTTTTCCAACTGAGGATTGGTCCTAACTACCGTAGATTGGTGCTGTAAATTAATTGACTTAATTTCGTGATTACTTAAATTAATTTATAACCTTTATCGAAAAAAATTATATCCTTATCTCTACTTAACAACTCCTTAACCATGAATATAAAACAGTATATGACAGTATAAAAAAGTGCTCGAATTATCACATCTGAACTTATCTGTCAAAAAATTGGCGCATACTATGCAAAATGTTACAAAACCTTTGAATAGTGACGATTAATATAGAACAGAAGAAGGGTTTCTTTAGCACCATTAAAAGGTACGACAACATCAAGAAATTTATGCGAAGTAGAGGGAAAAAAACATGAACGCGATTTTTTTTTATTTTTTGCCAGAAGACGATGCCATTACAGTCTGAAACTCTCATTTGATGAAGTACCATTGCGAAATACAACAAAAATATTGAAGCTGGAAAACTGTAAAAATAGACCTTGTTTTGCAAATCATCAAGACTGTGAATTTCATAAGGTCTCTGTGATTGAATCTCATCACCAATTCCAGAAATTTTATAAATACTTGGATGACGAGTATGGCGATATCATAAGCTTTTTTTTAAAGATAAAATACAACTTATTTGTGCAATGTTTCAAACCATAAATACGTTCCAAATGAAATTAAAGTAATGAAAAACCCAACTAAATGCAAACATTTTTTTGAATTTCAACAAATTGGCCGAACATAATACTAAAAAGTAAAAAATATGCAACTCTAATTTAGTGATTTGATACGAGAATTTGAAAATAGATTTCAGGATTTTAGGGAAAAAAAAAACCGAATATTTTTTTACGATTGCATATACAGCCGATACAGATATGCTAGCAGCATATTTTCAAATAAAATGCATATATATTCGACTGAAACAGAAAATTCATCTGAGTCTGTTATAGGAAAATAATCACTTTTATAAATCCCGCATGTCAAAGGCAAATATACCTCACTTCACGATTCTGCTTTATTCATGTTATCATTGTTTGGAATCGCATACATTTGTTGGCAAGAGTGAAGTACACTAAGAGCAAAATTAGAAGCAGAGTATCGGATTAAACCTTGAGCATCCCATAATAACATTTCAAGTGCATTTGGAAAACATCAATATTTAAGTTTACCATTTGGCTTAAAAGTAGCAGGAGAGATATTTCAAATGAAAAATGAAGGATGCCTTTGAGAATATTCCAGATCTTATTAATATTGCAGACGATATTGTAACATAAAAAAAAAAAAAGATGAGATGGAACATGATAAAATTCTCACAAAATTCCTAAAAAGATATAAAGAATTGGGAGTAAGGCTAAACAAAAAGAAATTTTGAGCCCAATTGTGATGAAATTACTGTTATGGATCATAAAATTTCTAGTGCTGGATTTTGATCAGATCCAATAAAAACTAAAGCAGTTATTGAAATGAAAGAACCATCTAACATTGGTGAATTACAAGGATTCTTAGGAATATGTAATTATCGAAATAAATTTGTTTTCGGATATTCTTACCTAATAGAACATTAAGGCAGCTTTTGAAACAAAATGCTTCGTGCAATTGGAGTCAAAATCGAAGAGAATATTTTCATAATTTTATGACGTTTGGCTATCCATGATTTTCTTCACTTATTTCTGGGAAGTTATAATCATTTGAATTGAATAAAATTGCAATTTCTTCGCAACCAAAATGAAACGTGATTACGTAAATTAGATAAAGATAGAGATGTGAGGTGAAGTAAATTAGAGATAATGATATATTAATTAAGTAGATTGAAAGGAAAATGAAGGGAGATTGAGGATAATGACTTGATGATAGAGATTTATGATTTGGTTTAAAGCTCTTTAATTATATATAGTTTTATGGATTGAAACAAATTCTATTTGAAGTATTCGTATTACGATAATGATCAGCTGTTGACTGGAAGTGATTTAACCAGAACTAGTAAATTGGTAAGCGAAGAATTTTTAGTTAATCTTAATTTAGAATTGATAAGTTAATTGAGATTAGGGAGAGAGCGATTTTAGCTGTCTCTCAGGGATTATTAATAAAATATTTAAGTTTGTTCATATGTGCCTTCAATTGGATTTCAGTATTTATAGCTTAATATATTCAATTCTGATATGGTCCTAGAGCAGAGTAATGAAGGGCAGTAGTAAAAATTTAAAGAAATTTACTAACACCCCAATACTTAATATTTTCGATGTCACTATAAGTGTACAAATTAAATGTGATGCTAGTCAATATGAATTTAGTGCTGTATTTTTTCAAAGTCCTTCTATTCTTTCATTTGGCAGCCATTCACTGAATTCAACGGAGAAAAGCTAATGCTCATATTGAAAAAGAAATACTTGCAGTATACTAGAGGTTAACGAAATTTCATTATTATGTATATTGCCAAGAAGTAACAGTTTATATGGATCACAAGCCAAAGGAGTCAATAAAGAAGCTGCAACACAAAACACCCAAACGCTTGCAAATTATGCTTCTTAGAACTCAAACATATAATTTGATTTGTTATACAAACTTAACAAAAATATTCCTATCCAAAAAAGATACACTCTCTAAAACTCCTTTAAAAAAGACATAACTAATAAGTGGCAGTACTAATGATGTAGTTTACTGTGTAATTATTTTGCCTCTGAGAGAAAGTTATTTAGATAGGATTATTCAGTATTCCAATGAAGGTAAAGAAATGTTGGTGTTAAAAGATACTATTCTAACCTGTTAGTCTTTGGATAAAAAAGACAGCTTGGCTCTGTTAAGACTCAATTAGGATTATAAAGATAAGCTTTGATTTAAAAATAACAGTTGTAGTCGGGGGAGGGAGATTAGTTATTCCTAAGAAATTGAGAGAAATGAAGAAATCCATTAAGGACATCAAGGCATTACTTCGTGTCTGAAAAGAGCTCGTGAACTAATGTTTTGGGGAAGAATGTCCTCTGAAATTCGTCAATTTATAGGTAACTGCCCCATATGTCTGACATACAGAGTCAAATCACCTCAACAATAGCATGATATTCCGGACATTCCTTGGAAAATAGAAATTGATATTTTTCGGCTGAAGGATAAACGTAACCTAGTAACAGTAGATTATTTCAGTCAACTTATAAAGGTAGATGTTTTGCCAGAAACTACTTCAGATACAGTAATAAACAAGTTAAGATATTATTGTGCAAGGAGCGGAATTCCTAATATAGTTATGATAGGTGGTGATACTCAACTTCAATCAAAGGAATTCAACCGATTTTGTAAAAATCGGGAATTTGTACACTAACAAACAAGCCTATGAAACAATAAATCGAATTGGCAGGCTGAATCACTTGTAAAAATTGTAAAAAAATTATGAAAAAGATTACAGCTGCGAAGAAAAATCCCTTTTTATGATTGTTAAATTGCAGAAATACACTTTTTGATAACTTTGATAAGAGTCCAGTAAAGTTATTATTTGAAAAATGAACAAAAACAATAGTTCCAACTGTGTACAAATTGTTTGAACCTGATATAAATAATTATCAAGAAACCGAAGGAAAAAAAAGAGATACAAAATACAACGCATCCAAGATCTGAACTCCCTAAATTAGAATTATGTGACAAAACTATGAAGTAAAGGTGGAAGATAAAGAACATAATAGATTATCTGAAGAAGCTTACGCTGAAATTACAAATGAACCATTGAATGAGTTCTCATAATTTCGTACAAGCTTGGAAGCTTGTCAAGCAGTCTGAAAGATTTAACCTATAATTTTTTGAACTGTATTCATTCTGTCGAATCCTTTTAATTAAATGTTTAACATAAAAGCTTTGTAAAAATGGAAGTTGTTAAGTGTAATTTATATGGCAACACTTATTATTTGCAATATAACTAAATTGGTTCTGACGCTTAGTAGAATTAGAATGCAAATAAAGATAAGAGTAGAAAAGGTACTCTTTTGTCTTCGTTAATTAATAGTAGATTATCTAAGAGACATAGAAGCATTAAAACAGTTATACACTGCTTATATCTAATTTTAACAGCTCATTCATTGTTTTCGAGTTAGATTAGAGTTTAATTGGCAATTTATAAATCACAGGGCTCAAAATTCAACAAAATTGCTATTTTATTGAAAGAAAATGAAACTATTTTCGTTCATAGACATTTTTATGTAAATTTTATCTCTTTGTAAGTCAGAGTGGTGATGAGATTCAAATTGAAATCAAGGAAGAACTAATTATTTCTTACCAGTTTTCATTTGAAAGTCTGTGACACAGCAAAACTTATGAGCTCTGACGAGTAAGGCAAACAAAGGTCTTAATTTAAAAAAAAATGCAACATTAAAAATATAAATACTTAAACTGTAAAATTTGTTGAAAAAAACTTTTAACGTATTTATTAATCGTTTCATTCTAAGAATATATAAGAGTTTTTTGCTCCAAATTTCAAAATTATTTCTACTTCCAGAAATATGATAATACTATAAAAATAAGATTTGTTTCATACATCTTGTTAACAGAGATAAATCTTTTGGCTTAAACCACTCCCCAGTGACATGATGCATATGTATCTAATGTACATACATATACAAAATCAACTGTACTGCATTTTGAAATACTATAATTACTATAATAAAACTCATTTTAAGCATGTAACGGATGTGTTTAAAATGAAGAAAAACTCAAACATTTTCATTTTATTGCATTAATAAATGTTCTAAGTGATTTCCTTGGTTCATGTAAACATGGTGCAGACAATAGCCTAGTTCAACATTCTCGTTCATAACACGTATTCTCGTTGTGCTTTTGCAAAAAACAACCTGTTTCTTCTAATTGGTAATACCACCTACGAATGCATTTGTCAGAAGGGTTATAATTTTTTCCATAATATATATGAAACACTCATTGGACTGAAATACAAATTTCGATTTCACAGATGCTGTCAGATGTAAAAAGCTTTTCTTTCTAAGATGAGATTTTTAAGCGCAACCACAATTTCCATAGTGCAACCAGCCCAAGCCGAATTTGAAAATGTTTTTTACTTCATTTTAAGTACATGTTTAAAATTGAGTTTATTATGGTATATTTCAAAACACCGTTTATCATTTTGAATAATCCTGGGAATTTAGTGACATATTTTTTCAGCATAAAAATATAGATGGTCTGATATTGCACGCATAATAACTTATGAGTAATATTCTAAAAATTAAACTTATTTGAATATAGTTTATTGTGCTGAATTCTTATAATTTATTTTTTTAATAAGTGGAATTATAAAATGATAGTTTTGTCTTTAAAGAATTATACTATTTGTCTAATTCATGAATCATATGTATTTTTTAAAATATTTTAACTAATTGCTCAGTAAAATTATAACTATACAACATTAATAAAATCATTCAGATGGTAAGGTTCATAATCTGACATTTTTGAGTTATACAGTACTAAAATATGCTATAGAGTTAAACCTTCTGCAATCAATGTATTTTTTGAAAAGTTCAGCTTATACATTACTAAATATACACGTTCTTAGATATGTATGCCCATGCGATATCATTAGTTAAATGAAAGTAAAAGAAAGCTACGAAGATGAAGACAATGCTTATAAATGAAAAATGAAGTTTATTAGAAGAAATTATATCTGGTTTCATGAATTAATAGTTGTGCTTTCATCCCTCCTGAACAGGAAGGACAAGTAGATCATGAATTTCAACGTGAGGTGGCGCACTCATAATGTAGATGACGCTGTCGGCGATGTTAGTGGTACTTAGAGATTCCATAGACGCGTAGACATCAGCTGGCTTAATAGTACTGTGGTCTTTAAGATAGTTGTCCAAAAACTGCGTCTCCACCAATCCGGGACTCAGACTCTGTAGAAGAAAAAGACAAAATTTTTACTTGTTAATAGTCTAATTCAGAATTGGAGAGGTTTGAATAGCCCTCAGATACAAGGTGAAGCTAACAACAACAACAGGTATGAAAACGCCTAATAACTAGCCCGGCAAGGAATTCACTTGACTCGTTTGTCAAATACAACAAAAGGTACGAGTCTCTGGACCCGAAAATGGAGATGAAACCTGCTCTCGTCACCAAGGTAAGCCGAAGTGGTTACACCAATCCATCGTCGAAGTGGTAACCTGAAATCCGAACACTAGATGGCAGTGCATCCCAGTTAATTACTACAGGTTTTTTTATATTCCCATCTCAAAAATGCTTCAGTGTGTCAAATTAAGATATCCCAATCATAAATCACGACTAAACGGCTACAGTGTAAACGTCATTAGATTCACCATCTGAACTGCCGATAGCGTCAGTGGAAAAAGACACTCGATACAACAATAGGTTTGTATCAATTGTAGTAATGCCTAGAATGGAAGAAAAAAGAAACTTCTTTAAATATCGTTCAAAAAATTTCTTAACAGTAAAAAAAAAAAAAAGACTTTCTTCCGTAAGAAGGGGTGTGTTGCGGCCCTCTCCTATTAAGTGAAACTAACAACAACAGGAGTAAAAGCGATTTGTTACCGGCTCTTTCGGCCAGTTATTAGGATTATTATTAGAAATTTTGTACCAGTTGTTCCAAAAGTGCAGCATAAGACACATGTCTTAAGTCCTGAAAATGGATAGTTCAAATCTGCCATGTCATCAAGATCGATAGACGATCGCTTTAAGTCTTTAGAAGTTAGAAAACCATTTCAACATTCAAGAAACAAAATAATTTGGCTGAAGATCATATGTTTATTTCATATTGTACATCCGGCTTGGCGTATTATTTCTTACATGTGTTCCTAACTTTCATGAAAACCGAGACATTTTATAACTCGTGATAGCTTTTTCTCGGTAGCTTGTTCTTTCTTCTTTGAGAGCCAATTTTCAGATCCTTAGATACCAAGACAATTACTCCCTCGTCAATTTTGTTGTGGTGTATGCTTCATAGCTTTAGGATATTATTGAACTATAAAATCATACTTATTTATGAGCTAACTAGGCCAAAATTAATAAACTCTCATAGGTGTTCTTAAGTTATTTTTTTATTTTAAAAAAATGCTTCAATATAATAAGCATACGAAATAAAAATTCTTTAACTTAATCATCTTTGAAAAATTAAAATATCAATCAAAATGATAACTTATTGCTACTCTTTAGCAATAATAAAGAAATAAACCTAGGGTACAGTAATGTTTATAAACATTCTGGAAAGAAATACTAAATTGACATGTATACTATTTGAAATATCTTGGCGTTATAGTGCGAAATAGTTTTTTTTTCTTCCCTTCGGCTTAAGAACTTCAATACCGTTTTTTTTTTTTTTAAAAGCATACTTGAGCATACTGTAGTTCTTGTTGCTCTTTAAAATATTTGCTGTTATTCATGTACTGGAGGGTACTGCTTACTTCAATTTACATGGGTGCACTTATGACTGTTGAATTATGTAAATGAATTTCAATTGTTGTGAATGCAAAAGCATGGTCCTCTCATTTCATTACTGCTATCTGGCTCACATTTTAAAAAAACACCTGCACTGAAAATTGGAATATGTGATGTCATTTTGCTGAGAAGCCAAAAATATGATGGAAATGAAGATATTTCTTCAGAAAATCTGAATTTATTTAGATGGCCATGTTTGATAACTCAAAAGGTCGCTTGTAATTTAAGGACCGCGTGTCATATCTTGCCAAGAAAGACGAAGTTACAAAGAAATCCCCGTACAGAAAAAAAATAATACATTTATGACCATCAACATCTTCTGCAAGATCTAATTAAACAAATAATTATAACTGATTAATTTGATGTCGCCCCGTCAAACACACTAATGGCTGCTTGTGAACAACTCCAAAATGACTTAAAACTACAGTGGGCTTTATCGTGCTTCCCCCTTCAACTAATTTTTGGGGACTTAAAAATGATATTTAAGTTGAAAAGTTCTCCCAATGAAGGAAACGTAACTTACGATGATATTACAATTATTAAAGTGGAATGAATAGACGTCATGAATTGAATTCAGAAGCGGTGAAGAACTTAATTCGAAGTTAGTTAGTTTTTGAGAGAGTGAAAGGAAGCTCTACCTGCCTGCCTATCTGTCTGTAAACGAAGGAATAGTGACCGTATTGACAAGTTCAAGGCGTTATCGGATAACAATTACGAAAGATATGATTAAAGTCAGTGGATTAGACCCTGAATAGCTGAGTCTATTAAGAACTTGATCCCAACTGATTCGCATCAAATAAGTAATCTGTATAATATTAACCGTATGGATCAGACGCGAGTGGGGACTTTTTCCACGAGTATAGTAAGCTAGGAATTCACTTTGAATATTCATAGAACTGAATAAAAAAAAAAACTTGACTATCACTTGTATGAACCTTTCTTCATTTAACAATTGATTTGTGACTGTTTAAAATATCGACTATTCTTGGGCCAACCAAGTGGAGGGGGAAATACCAGGTGATACAAAATGGACATGGAATTGTGTCTTGAAGGTAAAGTGGGGCTTTCGTATAAGGCCTTTGAAAGATGCACTTTAAAATTACTGATCTCTCAAGGACTCTTTGTACGATATGGAGCCGAAACATGGAAAAATAGGACCATGACAAAAAAAAAAAAAAAGACAACTGTAAAGAGATATTTGATTTGCAAATATGTATATGATTAAATAAATGGACCCAAAGACAGTAATATTCGACAGCCTTACTTTTTATTATACAGTTATACTTTGTTTTAGATTTTACATGTATTATAGATGTATGAAGTTAAATTGTTTAATACTGGGGGAGACCCTAAAATATCTGAGAACACAGGAAACCACCAATTTTTTTAACAAATATTCTGCATTATATCTCAGTTACAAAACACTGTAAAGAACCAGATATATTTGACAGGTTTTGGGCTCAATTAGCATTAATCTAGCTTCTTTTCTACTTAAATATTACTAAAGAAGTATCAACACGATACTACAGCGAATCAATTTGTATTTGTTGATGATTCAAAATACACACATTTCCAAGTTTTGATACGATAGTGATCATTGTTGTTCTTGTTGAATATTTTAGGTATCTCGACTGTCAAAATTTAACGAAGGTTTTGTTATACGTAAAACAATTAATTACTAGGAATGTTTCTGATACAATAATACAGTTAGATCTGTTTATTAATTACAGTAATATAGCTTGTTTGTCTAAATTTTAGTTGTTAAACTGATAATCATGTAAAATTATATGAGTATTAATAATATTCTAATTGTATTAAATTTTACTATACTGAAAGTCATTTGAAATGCTAAAACAGGCTTCGATACCTTACTTATTCTCTGCAAGCATGTCGTATCAGCTTACTTGGAATAAAAATATACTTTATTAGTAGTTACAAATAGGGCTTTTGTTGCTCTAGATCCCTCTTAAATCAATCAATCAATAGTTATAAATAATTTCAATGTAATTCCTAATACGTAATCCAGTTATGGTCACAACTTCGAATCGGGTGGAACATCAATAATGACTCAGGAGATAAAGGAAATTGTCATTGAAAGTAAAAAAGTACTCACCGCTATTCTAATGCGACTTTTGAGGGCTTTAAGTTCTTTTCTCAGTCCTTCAGTGAGAGCTTTGACCATGAATTTGGTGCCGCAATAAAAGTTAGCCCCCAAAAAGTTTGCACTTGGCATGCGATGGCCACCGATGCTGAAAAAATAATATTAGATGTATCATTGATCGATTGAATGTAATTGATAAAATATCACTCCAGTCACTTTTTATATGCAACATTGAAGATAAAATAATTAACATTTAAATAAATAAACAGTAAACCCAAAATAAGAATTTTGAAAATTGATTCCATAATTAGACGGGTAAATTGCCTCCTGATTTTTTTCCAATTTACATCATATAAAGGCCCTATACAAGTTTATAAAGGATGATTTTCATCAGTATGAATCAAGGTCAAATAACGATTATCGCACTGAATAGAGTTGATCTAGAACCTCCTACCTTAAACTTCCGCACCAGCTAAAATGATAAATATAAGGTCTTGTTCGAATAATAGTTCACTGCTTCAACTATTAAACACGGTGAATTTTGGTGTAATTAAGAATCGAAGTAAAAGCCCGAGACATTAAAGTCTACCTTATCAGCCCTCTATCGTAGTCTAAATGCCAAAAGAGTCTACGATGAATGTTTTCGACAATTTCAGATTTATGCCTCTTTCTGACCAATTTCTAGTAATATTTATTTTTCTAACAAATGTTTGACAGACTTATTACGTATTCCTTTTGTCGAAATTAGTAACAAAGCGACAATAATATAAATTTAAAAAACAAACTTTGGAGCATGCATTATATAAATGTATAGATAATTTGTAAAAGTCCATCAATTACATATTTAAAGCAATCTTTATCATACACACAAAATAATACACTGGCCTCCTAATTTAAAGTGCAACCAGTCTTTTGTACATAACTTGAAAGCATGAGTACGTAATGCAGTCACCTGTCTACTAAGGTAACTTCGAAGATCCTCTATCGGATAAAGGTCCGGAGATCGAGCTAGCCATTCCGTTTGTTCAAAACCTTGATCTTCAAATACTCATCCTAGATCGATGAGGTAGAGTATTATCATCCATTAAGGATGGATTTATCACCAACAGCACCTGAATACGTTGTGACACAGATATGGAATCCGAAATTTCACAGTCAGAATTCTTCCATGAAACACATTTTGCAGGTCAGTATGACCCTCCAGGGAGATATTTCTACATATCTGCGTCTTTCAACATTGTTAGGCTGGTAGTTTTTGATATTTTCTTCTCTCCAGATCAGCACACGATCTGATTTACTCTCCGATAGGAACTGGGACTAATCTGTGAATATTACAGAAACTTATTGTTTTCTAGTTCAGGTAATGTGCTCTCATATCCAATAACAACACTTTTGAGTCGTCGCAGTAGCCGAGAGGTCAAGGTTGCGAGCTCGTGGCCCGCGTTATTTCCGTCAAGTATCACTAAAAACCTTCCGTCGAGACTCCGTTAGCGTGCTGGGGATGTTTGTAAACGGGGAATTTCAACTCAGATGTCATTCTCGTCACTTGACCGTAGTTCAAAATTACAAGATATGTCGCCAATAGCCTTCCTGTGGCTTATAAATTAATAACAATCAAATCTGTGTTTCGATAAGACTGATACACAGGGGGTCATCTTGCGTAGTCGTTGATTATGAAAACATCTAAACACCGAAGTAGTCAATAGTGTCATCCATATTAAATCTGCGAAATGAGCTGAAGCACAGTAGCATTTCTCATTTTCGGGCCAAAAGAGCTAGATAGAGATCTTATGCAATAGTCATAACCCATGAAAGGCTTAAAGAGCTACCTGATACTTGATTTTCTGATTCAAAATACTTTTGAATTAATAATTTAAGTGTAACTCTACCCATTATATGCAATTTTCTTTATAATGAATAAGAAATGAAATTCTCCCTCTCTATAGTCTGACAACACTTCAGCTTCCCAGAGTAATTAAAATTTGGAATTAAAACTGAAAATTAATCTTTAGTTGGCATTATAAGTTTTGAGTCATTAAATTTGATTCAAACTACATTTAATGTATCTTATGTGTTTTTGACGATGAGCACTTACTTAAAAAGGAAGTCATGATTTAACTATTTGTCATTTTCAATATGTTTTCATAAAAAGGCAATTGTATAAAAATGTGCGCAAAACGTCGCCAATACTATTGATTTCCCTCTGTAAGCCATACACTCACTCATATACTTACATACATAATATTTACATACATATTTGCAGAAGCTCCCAACCAAATATCTTTCAATTTTTACATGATGCTGGTTTTACTTCATACGCATAATTTTATTACATTTCATTTTATTCTGTATTCTGAGCTTGAATTTCGAATCGTTTCATCTAGAAAAATGGATACACCTTCACCTTGAGTTTAACATAATATCTCCAGTGAAGGTGCAGTTTCATACATTCCACACAACCAACCAATCATCCATCCAATATAAATTCATATTTGAGTCTGTGTTAATGAAGATTCCAATTTCATTCCAATTGTTGTAGATATTTATAATATGCATTGTGCAGCAGCTAATGAATCCAAATTGAACGGGAAATAAGCTAGAAAGATGGGTAATTATTAACGTGCAGCAAAAAAATGAAAAATTGCTTATGATCGGTCGTTATTTAAAATATTTTTTTTAATTGTGTAGAAATTTAAGATTCAGAAAAGAAGTGTGGCTTTATCTGTTTGTTCCATTGAAAGTTATTGAAATGGTTGCCCTTTTTTTGTAACAATTAAAACAGTCCTTGAAAAGAATCGCCTTAGAAAAAAGCGCATTTGAAGAAAGTCTACCTCATAAGTAGGTATTTCGATGAAAAGCTTTATAACTTAAAATTTTTTCCAGTGTATGATAAGAATTTTACCTGCTAATATGAATGATCTGTCCGTCATCAATACCTTTCTCCCTCATTAACTCGACTGCTTCTCTTGAGCAGATACACAGCGCCATAACATTGACCTGAAAAAAATTGCACATAATCAACGAATGATTCGAGATAATGTACATAATGATGATTCGAAAAATACTCGCGGAAGGGGGTAAGTCACTATAGTATTGTCCATTGAAATTGTCCATTCTCCCCCCCCCCATCCTTTTTTTTTACTCGTAAGAAGTTCCTGAGTTTGATGCCCTTCGCATCCCAAAAAATTAGTGTCATAATTTTCCTATTCTAAAAGACTGTTTTCGTCTTCTTTGGAGAAGATTCTGAAGAGGCAACCATTTGCTTTTATTGTTTCCTGATTGCCGGGGTACCGCGATGAAACTAGATCTCATCGGCGGTGTCAACAATCAGAACTAACTAGTGAAACAACGTCAAATTCGTTTTGGCTTCTTTTAACAGAATACAAATGAGAACTAAATAGGCGAGTAAAATGGAGAACAGTTCATTTGCCTCCAACCTCAATAGCAAAAATTATCATATTTATTGGCAATGTGCTACTCGTAATAATGATATTTTCTTATCCAAGAAGTCGAGCTCAACGTAAAGGATAGAACAACAAGAAATTTCTTATAACTCTATGGATTGATCGATTGTTTATTTTACATGCTAAGAGAAACAACGAAGAAAGGCCTGCGAAGAACCTCATTGATTTTGAAGACCAATACATGGTTAAGTGAAGAACGACATCTGAGCTGGCACCTCTTCTCCAAACTTTCACACCAAATAAAAATAAGGTCTTTGAGCCCTGGTACATAGCTTTTTGAGGAAAAAGTATGGCGTATTTTTCAATAGGTATTACTTAGAGTTTCTGAGCAATTTGTCTGAGTAGTAATTTATGTGGTCAAAACTATTGGGTGCTGTTAGAACAAAGACCTTATTTTCACTTTTTATATGTGCCTTGTAAGCAATGTGCAGATTATCTAGGTAATATCAACAATTTAATTAGGCTATGTGAGAAAGAAAATAACATGTCGTTTCTAACAGGGCAATACGTAAGCAAA
>BMAW01049350.1:0-13182 GCA_019974015.1 Nephila pilipes
AAAAATCGGTGGCCTTCAGTTGTGTGCTCAGAGTCATGATGGAGAGAAGCGTTGTCAATTTTTACAAAACGTGTGATCAGGTCTCAGATAATTATTTATTAATTTTGTACATAATGTTATAAAATAAAGAAATGAGTAAATTTTATCTGTATATTATTGCTACTTTTATAATTAAGTTCCTTACAAATCAATGGAACTTTTATTTTAAATATTATTTTATCTTAGTAATTTATAATAATAAAGACCCAAAATCTAAGGCATAGAATCTGGACCCAACTTTTGGATATATTGGTAAATATGACAATTTTAATGATCTTTTAGTTTCATATTTCATTTCTGGAGAGCTGCTGCGGGCAAGAAGTGATTCAGCTCATCTTAAAACTCTGTAATGATATATTAGAACTTATTTCGTCATTTGGAATAGTTAATGTCCTGGAACTCGTTTTAGCTCAGCATTTTCAGCTATACCATCGTTAGTAGGGATCAGAAGTTTCGCTACGTTTCGCGAAATTAGATACCCGCGACGACATTCTACAGATAATTTCGTCTTGTTTTCCTAAAATAAATTTGATGCAGGATATTAAAGTTTATTATGTATTCTAATTAAAATGTAAAAGAACCTATTACATTTGAAGAAATCTGAAATATTCAAAAGAAGATTTATAAAATATATTACAAAATTGAAGATACCATAGTCAATTTACACAAAGTTTGTTTTCTCAAATCAGATAATAGACATTACATTTAAATTTAAAAGCAGTAATATATCCTCAACACCTCTTAGAATTTTCAGTATGTACAGAAAATAATTATTTAAAATTTTAATACTTAGTTGATTGAAGAAGGGATGTAGGGCAACAAGGCCATTATCCCGCTGGCCACTTTGAGAGTATTCATCCGTATTAGCTCAAGTCCACGTTTGTTTGTTTTATGTTTCTAAGATGCATTGGGGCGTGATTGGATTATAAGGTAGCTATAGAATATCCTAATTTCTAGAGCTACTATTATAGCCTTTGAAGTTTAGAAATTACCTTTGATAAAACATTTTAAAGATTTAGGTAGAAATATTTAAAATTAAGCATTAGAGTGGTGAAGTTAAGAAATGGGTGCTAGCTCAGATGACAATTGTTCTCTCGTCATTTGATTGAAACCTCAAAATTATGAAGTATCAATGACCTCGTCTTGTTTCACAGTGAGACATTAATAAACCAACCAACCAATCAAAATTTAAGACTTTAAGAACAGAAAAGTTTAAACTTTTCTCAAATGGGATCTATACTAGAGTGGCTTGTATAACAACTGGCCCATTGGATACCCTGCCTCTAGCCTATCAGTGTTTCCATCTTATCAGTTTTGAAGTGCTATGCAGTTAGGGACGAAAGAGCAGAGTTCTGATTGATTTGGCTTAGTTAAGTAGGTTGCAGCTAGGTGTTGCCTGCATTTGTGGTTACAGAGAATTAAAAATTTGGAGGAGAATACTTTAGGTCTTTTAATGTTAGAAGGTCAAGAAGTTTTAATTTGAGATATTAAGAAGGGAGTTATGTTGTTGGATATAAGATTGTTAAAGAGTTTAAAGCGATTTTACATGATTATTGTCGCATTGTTTGGCGCATCCTTATATGCACACCTGGCTCTTGCGTAATAATCTTCACTTTCTGTCACTCCTCCTTTCCAAACTTTCACAATAACCACGCCAATGGATGACTTGGAACATCAGCAGATTTCAAGTGGTCAAATCCTGTTACAAGGAGGTCTTTAGTTGCATTTGGGCTCAGGCCACTACTCGGCAAACAACACATCAATAAATTCGCGATCATGGCCTCTTTGAAACAAATAGAAATAACTCGATACTTAAATGTTTTCCCCACTTGTAAGTAGTTGCACATTAGTATTAGATTCAGAAGGAGAAGGGGTTAGCACTTAGTGCAATGAATTTTTAAATTCCTCTCCTTTTTGGTTGTTCAAGCATTAGGATACTTCAGATAAAAACATTTAACTTTAAAATTTCTTAAAACTAAAATTTTGATTTACCATAATTTGTTTTGCAGGCAACTATTATTTTCAGCTATATGTAAAAATTCTTTGTCCCTCCCCATGAATTCCTTTATGAATTCCCCCACTCCAATTTAAATGAAGATTGATATTGCCCCCGTAAATAGTTTCAAAGTTCACCGCGCTGAGTAGACCTATTTGAACCACTGGCTTAGAAAGCAGAATTGAAATGAAAGTGTGCATAAATGAATAAAATAATTCTTTATATTTCCTTACTTTAATAAAATATCTCTTTATAAATTCAGTATAGTTCTAAATAGCTAAAATTTCTTGTTTCATGCCTTATGTTGATTTGTACATTTGTAGTATGAAATAAATTTTGTTAAAACATTTAAAGTTAAGAATATCTGCATCAATATTAAGAATGGGACTCCAATTTCAGGGCTTTCGTGGTAAAAATAATTGCAATATTTGATATATTTCTACATACCATCTTGTAAACAGAATGCTCTCTTATTACACCTCATTTTCTATCTCAAATCAAGTTTACATTTTCAACAGAATTGTTTTCATATTTCATCACTGCACAAAAATACAAAATGGATTTTCACGGTATACAAAACTCATAGATTGGCACATATTTAAGAAGAGAAAAACGGCTAGCAGAAAAATATTCTGCGCTTAATATCAATAACAAGATTAGAAAATTATTATTTTACAAAATAGTGAGAACAGTTACTTTACATTTTGTATACATGGAAAAATTATTGATTAAGTTCACGTTTTACTCAAAATATTCTACAAATATAAAATAAATCAAACGGCATAGTTGAAGTTAAATATGATAAATTTAATACAACATATTTCATAAGTTCTTTACAGTATAATATGTACGAAACAATAGCATTACAATTCAATTGCGATTTATGATTATTTATTAACGTCACCTTAGAGATGTAGGGACAAATGCCAACGAATCTCGTAATTTGAGACTCAAGTAATGAGACGACACCGGAGCTGGAACTTCTCTCCAAGCTTCACACCATGGCAACGGAAAACAGGATCTCGACAAGACTCAACATGCTTCCAGTCATTAAGTGGAGGGGTCTTTATACGATATCTCGTCCCAAGACTCGGGAAACAAATCCCTGACATGACCACTGGGTTACTGCAACCCACAGCACAAGTCCTCACGTCTCTTACAATTTACAGAATATTTGTACTTCATCGATGTCAGATCAGAGCTTGCAAAATATTTTCTTTTAATTCTTGAAAAATAAAGAGAAGTTTAAAAACCCACTCTCTGTTCAAAATACTCTTTTGGCATTAACTGACTATAATATTTCTCTTTAAATAGGTACTGTTATCTATTGCGAATGATTTAAATAATGTTAAATGTCTCTTCAAAACAGAGTTCAGTTCAAGGTATAAAACTTTAATATATCTCCTGGTCGAGCACAGTTTGGGCGTCACAAATGTTACATATTTTAGTTGCCGTAGATTCTGGATATTGGTTGGGATTAAAGAAAAATAACATTTATGAATTTTTCTACTTTTGAAATGGAAGCGCACTAAAACGTTATAAATTTTGAGTTTACAATAAAATCAGATTGTTTTCTGTTTGAAAATAACCAATTTCCTAGTATATGTACTATCTTTAATAATAGTCAGAGACAATAACTGGTTTTTGTTGTACATAAACATTTGCGTGCAATGGATGAATACAACCGAAAATATAGCTCTACAGCATTTTAATTTTTGTGGATTGATGATTTATTATTCAAATTTGTTTGCTCGAAAGGGTGCAAATGAATTTGTTCATTTACAGACTTTGTTCGGCAATTTCTACAGTTAATTTATTCCACAGAGGTTTGATGTTTACAAAAAGGAAACAGAAATCGCTTAATATATTTCTTTTAAAATTGCATATTTCAGCAGTGAAATAATAAACTTCTTATTCAGAATAAACTAATCTTAAAGTTTCAAGAGGTGTTTTGCAAGAGATTTCACCAAATTGTGTATTACAATTTACAGGCAGAATCTTAAATTATCTTGTCGAGTACAGATGAAATTTCCCAGGGATATAATTCAGGTATACTCTATTCAATTCAGTACATCTTATACTGTTTTTACACGAACTTCTTTTGACAATTTTGTTTAACACAGATTAGACACAAATAACGAGGAGAACAAGCATTAACGATTAAGTATTAATTTTTATCTTACTCGTATTCTACGATAACATGTCAAATGGGGTGTGATATATTTAATAATTTTACGTAAAAGTCAATAAATGGTAAGTTATAGTTTTGAATCTTTTGTTTATTATATAGGGTAAAATTTTATTTCTTTCAAAATGATAATTTATTTCATTACGATACTGTACAATCTTTATATGAAATAAAATGTTCCCAAGATTCTTATAAAGAAAACTCATAGTTTAGGTATTTTGATGCTTTCTTAAGATTAGAACTAATCTGTTTTCTGAATCACAATACTATTTTTACACGAATTGTTTACGTATTTTACAGTATCTATCTTGTTGAAACAGAACTAAGCGAACTAGATCTCTTGATTTCTGGCCTTTATATCATTCCAAATACCATACTTCGATTCAAACTTAATAGAATGTACGTTTAACATTTAACAGTCGTGGTAGTTAGTGGTCATGGTCTCGAGTCATTCGAGCTTTGTTTCTGTTAAGTCACTTGAATTTAGAATTCTTATCATCCGACTCCTATTAATTAATTTATGAATTCCGGCTATTCATTTCTTAGTATCTCCCCAGTCGTATAGTGGATATTACGCTAAACTGTCTTATATGATTAAAGAAAATTTGAATTCCCATATTATTTATTTGAAATATATGCATGTCATTAAGGCATTGTATTTTATATATTAGTCATTAGTGACATTTTAATAACTAAAGATTACATCCGCGATATACATACATGAGATATCATGCAGTGAAGAAATTTCAGTCGTAGATGATCAAGAATTAATCAAATTGAAGGTAACCCCTTTATAAGAGTCTGAAGTCTTCCTGAAGATTGATATACTACCTTTATATAGAACAAATAAATGGAAAAATTTTTATGGGCCCCAGTCAGTGAACAGGGTGGGAGTAAAGGACAGAAATTACCAAGTGCACAGAGGTTGTATTTAAACGACATCCCGTTACTGCACCACTACTAAGATTCGCCATAAAGTACGTCTGACATTATCACCTTTATTGGTGGAGTGTGCGCATTGATGACAGATGCATGTTAGTCCCTATCCCCATTCCACTGTTAATACTCGTAGAAAATTCTGAAAAGCGTTAATACTAAAAATAATCAAAACATGGTTCAATATAAAATTAAAAATAGTATTGATACATTATAAGTTCTGCCGTACGTGCTAGTCACGGGTAACTAATGTACAGGCAATTAGTGTGGTGTATGTGTTCCGTCTCGATCAATGAAGCCGTTCGATGTCGGGCATTTTTTGACCTATGGAGGCAGAGTTATATACTCGGGTGCCGGGGGCTGCTTTGAACCCTGCAGTATCCTTTTTTTCTTCCTTTATCAACAAGACCAAATGAAAGTCTCTCCGGATGTTATTAAGGCGTTTTAACTGGTGTTATTGAAGAGCCACCACTAGCTCCACCAATCCATACATCGTTCTACCGAAAAGATATTTTGTGTATTTGTTGAGAGGTCACTTTTTGACAGCATAGTCTGATACACATCCACTTCCCGTCATACTGCAGTTTTGTTTTAGAGACTTTTCTATTTGACGTCATCAGCTATCTCTAGTTGGTGGTTGGTCTCGTGGACTTTGCACGGTAGCCTGAATATCACTAAGATTTAATAGTGGTTATCTTCAGATGAGATGCAAGTATCAGGGTATATGCAACAGTTAGTTCTGAGTAGCTGCACAATGTAGTATTCAAGGTCCTGGGTCACCACTCGGCGTCGTGTGTTTTCAGACCTGTGGAGGGGCAGTATGTTAGTGACCAGTTTGCCGAGGTTTTAAACTTCTTGGATCAGAAGAAAATTCTGAGATGTCAGATTTTGTTGCACTTGACATCTCTAGGCGTTATTAGGTATTTTTAACTTGCATGGCTTTGTTAGTTGAAGAACGATATAATGTATTGAAAAGTTTTGAAAGGTTGCAACAGAAGTTAAGGCGCTAACTAATACTCCTCCTGACTCAACCGTAGTGCCAAATACCTATATGAGAGTCCTATTTTTCTTCTCCAAAACTAGAATATTGCTTTCAGTTGCATGAATACAACATATTTGAAAGAGTGAAAAACAACCAGATATTTCTCGTGGTTTGTAACTTTTTATGACTTTCGTAAGTTTTTTAAAGTTCTCAAAATTCATATCTGCATTATTAATTTCAAGAACAGATTCGTGAGTTTGTTTTAAGAGATGGCGAGTATTATTTTTATCAAGAAGGGATGGACGTGCCATAAGATTGAGAGCCATTCTTCATGAGCTTCAAAAGTCAGCTCCCTCCCTACCAAAACAACCCTACCAAACAAATTTATTTAAACCAACAAATTTTAATTAAAAAAGATTTACATGAAGATAAAATTAAAGTACGAAATAACTGACTATATTTGGGGCATTGAAACCATCTAACAAAACAAAAATACCTAATCTAACGAGAATGATTGTAGAGTGTTTATTCAAATCACACTGGGAGCACATCAGAGGCTTGTGGTGACAGCCTCTTCATTTTGAACCACGGTCAGTGAGCAGGAAGCCCAACACCTGGCATGGCACCTTCCTCTGCAGAACCTACCACGTCAATGGTACAGCTTGGGACCCTATGCATTAATTGCTTCAGACCGTGATCAAGATGGTGGTCTTTAGTGGCATCAGGGCTCAAAACCCAAGTTGTCGACGACAATAACTCTCCCTACGAGTCTGTTTCAATCCGTTAGAGCCTATCGACCACAATCTAAAAAGAAAAACAACATGTTCTTCTCCACGACTCGACTAAAAAGCGCCGGCTGCAGCACTAACTTAATGGCCTAGTCCTCGGACGCCTAATTCAAGAAAAAAAGAGAAGAACTGAAAACTGAGAATGACAGTTTATGTTGCTATGAGTTCCCATTATATTCAATTGATTCCTGAAGTGTTTTAGTTTCCGGGCCCAAATTGATTCATTCTTTAAATCGCGAACGAATAAAAACTTGATCCACAGCTTGTTTAGAAAAATCTCCATTCATTTTTTTCTAAATCGATTGGTTAAATCTACATGGAATACTCACATTT
This sequence comes from Nephila pilipes, assembly GCA_019974015.1. NCBI lineage: Eukaryota > Metazoa > Arthropoda > Arachnida > Araneae > Nephilidae > Nephila > Nephila pilipes. Next base: position 7,263 of record BMAW01049350.1, read on the forward strand.
CTATACTATGGAACAAAAGAAGTAAAAATCGATTAAGAAAACGTGATCTCGAACAATAGATTCAATTTAAAAATACAGCAAACGCAGATAAAGACTTCTTGTAACTACGCACTTGGCATTTTAAGATCAATACATGTATCGCAGTTTCTTCATCAGCATCTGTGAGATACCTCCTGGATTCATAAGCAAATATCTGCTCTTTTGTGCGCTCCTCTTGTAATACATACAAACGATTGTTTTTACCTCGCTTTTCAAAGCTGACACGAGTGTTTTCTCCCTACACACAGCTTTGAGTATCTTGAGACATTTTATTCGAAGACAATTTTGGAGTGCTTCTGGGAAAGGAAAATGAAAAAAAAAATGAAAGAGAAAAATACTGATTGATTGGTTATTAACGTAGATTCCAAAGTAAAACTATTTGGATCCAGCATAGAAAAGCCGTTTTTATAGGATTTTTCATGTGGATTTCGGAGTGTGTTGATCTTAAGCGACTGGTCACGACACACACTGGCTCGCATTTTCGCTCGTTTTTATCGTATTTCTTTGCTTTCTAACGAGTTAAAGTCACGTTTCCACAACATTATAACTGTGTATGTACAGTACACTGCTCAGAAAAATATTTTCGAAGTATTAGGACTTTGAATAAGTTCTCTCTGTTTCATAACAATTGGTACTTCCGGGACCATGTGTTTGTAAGGAAGTACTGTAGGCTGTCGGTGAGCTTGAACTTCGCTACAGTGTAATCAATGTCTCTCCTCCCCCTTTAGTTCTAAATATATCGAGTTTTGTGCAGATTAAATAGCATTTAAAAGGAATTTTATTGCACTATTTTATTCCAAAAAAAATCTGCAGCTGAAGCAGTTCTTGATGAGACATATGGGAAGCATGCTATGTTGGAAACGACATGCAGAGACTGGTTTCGACGTTTTAAAAATAACGATTTTGATCTTGGAGATAAATAACACTTTTATGCATTTAGTGGTATCAGCAGGGTGAAATTTATTATGAACTGCACAAACCGAACGAAACTGTCGTGAGAGATTGCTGTCACAATTGATGCGTTTGAGCCGAGTCCTAAAGGAAAACGGCCGCAATGCGATCAGAGACACGGCAAGGTACATGACAAAACTCGGTCACATGTTGCAAAACTGGTGAAAACCTACTTAGGAAAGCTTAAATGAGAAGACATGCCCCACTTGCCGTATTCACCGGACATAGTTCCTTCAGATTATCACTTATTCCGTTCGATGACACATGACCTGGTTTAGCAGAGCTTTCAATCTTTTGAAGATACCAAAAAAGGGATCGAATCTTAGATAGTCTCAAAAGACGTGTCGTTTTTCCGAAGTTGGATTTATATGAAGCCAGAAATATGGGAGAAAATAATGGTTTGTGATGGGCAATACTTTGAGCGATATGTTTGTATCACATATTTTAAATAAGGCTCAAAAGTTCACAAAAAAAGCTGCGAGAACTTATTCAAGGTCCTAATACTAATAACACTAATAATTATAAGCAGGTGAATAATTTAAACTGCAATTGGGCTGTATTAATTTTTTGTGCTGTTGTTTCATCAATGCAAAAATATTTGATTAAATTAACGCTGAATGCTTGAATTTAATTTTATATTTGCCAGAATAAGACGAAATTCTTTAACAGATTTATATCATCCACACAAATTTAGAATTTACGTAAACGCATTAAATGTGTGTTTGAATTGCTTAACTTTTCATGCAAATTGATTTATTTTTAGCATCCCCGTAAAAATTATATTGACACTCGATAATCCGGCCAAACCTATAATTCGACACAGTCGTATTAAAGAGGATCCACCGTATCCATTAGCCAAATATAAAATTTTCCGTTCGTAGTTTACTTTTTTGCCAGAAGGATGTAATTTCTATTTAAATGAAGCCACATTCTCTCCTTTATATCGACTTCAGTATGCACTTGATATATTTCATTAGAAATAATAAGAATAACACTGGCAAAAAAAAGAGTTTTTTGAACATGAGTTTTCTTTCAAACTTCATACTTTGCTTAACAAAAAATTTTTATACCTTAAATTTAAAGAGTTAAAGGTAACGTTGAGTCAAATTGAATTTATTCCATAATAAGTTTTAACAATTTATTTTATTATTAGACGTTCATTAAATTTACTATCAAAAATAAATACGTGTAAAACTTTTAGCTCAATTAATCATTATGTTAAATAATTAAGCATCATGTAATTAAAATTAAAGCAAACGATAAATTATTGTACGACGGATTTGGCGACCGTTTGGCTATTCAGCGAGAAACTTGACGTAAAATTTAATTCTTTAAATAATTAGTTTTAATCAATTAATTTTTATTAATAATAATTAAAGTATATTGTCATCCAAAAACAATCGTGTATAGAAAATTTCAGCTCAATTGAGTACTTTAAAATGCGAGAAATAAGCTTTTAAATATTTTTGAACCAGGTAAAGTTACAATGTGAATTAAAGAAATTCCATTAAAAAGTTAAAATTAGTAATGGCAAGTCTTATACTTTTTAATGGTTTTGGAGAAAAGTGAATTCATGATTATACGTCGCAAATTAAGTTATTTTTTTAAAACCCTTAGGACGGTTAGTTAATCTCTAAATTATTTTTTTTTTCAATGTTTATAGATTGTATCTTTAACTCTTGATTGTGCACTTCATTTAGTAGAGTAAAGATAAATAATTAATTCTAGCAATAGTATCATTATCAAAAACTTTTTCATATACAAGTGTAATTTTAGGTTTTAAATCATAACAGAGCAAAACATTTCGTTAAAATCAAATCAGATGAAATCCTTCTATACTAGAGTTGTCCACAAAGTATGAATACTCAATTTTTTAAGAATAATAAAAAGTGGTATATCTTTGAAAAAAAATTACAAATTCAAACACGTACATTAAACACTGTTTTTCGACGTAGGCGCTTTCTATCTCAATACAATTTTATAGGAATGAGATTTATTAAATCTCCTTCAAAAAAGTCTCGTGGCATTTTTTTGACCCATTGCTTAATGGCAACTTGGACATCATCGGTGGTGAAAAGCCTTATTCCTCGCATGACTTATTCCAGAGAGGTGAAAACATGAAAGTATGAAGGTGACAGATGAGGAAAGGAGTGAAAGTGATGTGAGAAAGTGAGTTGTATGTGTGATGTCATAGGGTTTCTTTCTAGTGTTTGATGTGTGGGGAGGTACATTATCACGCAATAAATTCACTCTTTTCATTGACAATCTTCTTTTGTTTTGTATCACACTCCGTAAGTTTTTAAAAGTTTCTTGGTATCGCTAGGCATTAATTGCTTATCTCTGGGGTAAAAGTTGAGTGAAGATGATTCTTTCACGATTCCAAAGTACAGCAGTCATGCTGGTTCAGGCTGAAAAAATTATTTTGAATTTTTTTCCCGTGGCAATAAATTCACAATCCCACTTGTATACATTAGTATAATTCATGACTCCATCCCCATAAACATTTTTTCCCTTTATAACTCTAGATCGGCGCATTTAACTTTGCTTGAAGAAGCCGGATTGGGCTCCTCAACTCTCGTCTGGAGGGATTCGGGATCGAGACATTCTTTCAACAAGGTACTATAACGAGAGCTTTCAACCGGCTGAGATAAGCGAGTTTGATATTGAATGGTGTGGAGACAATTGTGTTGAAAAAAATTACATTTTAGTGTCAGAGGCTCCGTGCTTACTTTCTGGACACACACACACACACATATATATATTCTCCATTATGCTTACTTTTGTGTAGAGTACGGTTAAGGATTCATTTTTATCTGGAATCACCTCTAATTAGAAAAATAAAGAATAGTTCATTTTTCAAAACCTAAATTATTTCTTATAACAGAAGGTATGCAATGCCATTTATGTTGTTATACGTCTCGTAGAACATTTTTTGTTTATTTTATGCCATAAAATTCTTAAAGCACAAATAAAAATATAGTCTGAAAGCCATTTATATTCAAAGTATTTCGTACATTTATTTCTATATATTCATGTATCTTATATTTCAAATCCGCGAATGTAGCGTTATACTTTTACTACATTTTCTATATCCTAAGATCAAAAATTTATGAATCCATTCATATTTCATGACAGGTATTAAAATTTCATCTAGTTTAATCATGAATATTCAAAAATGTTGTACCTCTGCATTAATAGCGATAAACGGTCCTTTTTTTTTTTTAAAAAAAAGAAATAAAGTTGTCCTATCCCAGATGGAAAAGTAACACATGACGTATTCGGTGTAGAATATTTTAAGAATATTTAATATCATGTATCAAATAAAATTATACCTAGAATCTAACAAATGTGCCAACATATCACCAGAAACTGTTTAACCATGAGAAAGCTGTAAATGTTTTGTCACATTAAATTATAAAAATTTTAATTATTCGCATACGAAAGTAGTAAAAGAAATACCTTTGTTAGTAAATGAAAATTTTGTTTCATAACATAATTTAGTATAGGTATAATTGCGCCCAAAATATTAGATTATTTCAGAATGCTTAATATTTGTTAAAAATTCACATTTTTTCTTTTATAAACAGAAATCTCACTTTTATGAAATGAATTTTATTTTGTTTTAAAAATCAACCTCTCAAATACCAAACTCATCTACTTTCCACAATGACGCTCTCTTTTGTAAACTCATCACACCATCGTAATGTTTCTTCTGAGTATTTCTTCAATGCATTCTTGATCTATCACTCAATATCCACAGAAAGAAGTCTGAAAATGTTAAACAGGTGAGCGAGGCCACCCTGTTAAGATGTTTGGATCGAGTCCTTCTTCAAAAAATGTGTTTGAAGATTTACAACACTAGCCAGGCAATTAGTTTTTCTTCTCTAAGTAAATTCCTATTTCTACGTTGTTCTGTCACCAATTTCTCCATATTTAATTTGCCGAGGTGGTGGTCGTCTGCTAAACAGGTGAAACATTGTGACTTAGACGCGATACAAAATTGTTTAAAAAAAAGGCGATATGAAATGAAAAATGATCGCTAGGGTATCCAGGAGATGCGTCACAAGCGTTGATCAAAGACAGTAAACCCCATATGAAAGCCAAAATATCCCTAGTATATCTCGGATGAGTGATGTACGTACCTAAATGAAGAAAGTAAGCCCGAAAGGTTTGCCAAGATTACGCTTTAATATTTCAATAAAAAAAAATGATTGCAGAAAGTAATTAGAATTTTAAGTGGTCCAGTGAATTTGGGGCCACCCTGTGTTTGGCATGGGAAATAGAAATGGGTTAAAACACAGTAGTATTGTACAGGGATTATTTCTCATTTTTCTAAAAAATTGTTCGGATGACGTTTCTTATTCAAAAAAATAGTCCCCATAACCTTTCCTACCCGTGAGGCCATCTTTGTTTCATGTCTCAGAAATCTGTACTAGAAACGCCACCAGTCGTCAAAAACATGTACTTTTTGGATCATCTTCGTAGTAAAAATATATAAAACTAAACAAAACAATGAAAAGAGGCGACAATCTGTGGAGCAATTGTCAAATTTGGCTGAGCTGTGCCAGACACTTGTTGAGAAGGTGGCAATTTCTTTATATTAAATAATATATATATTTAATAACAAAATTGTATGTATTATATATGTACTTTTTGTTTTTATAAAACACATAAAAGAATCGACCAGAAAAACGCAGCACTTGATTAAAATAAACAAAACAAAAAGATTTAATGGGATTAAAGCGCAATTTTTTAAGAAAAACAAATATGACAGAAGAGAGATTTTTTCCCCACAAAAAATATTTAGTGAGAGTTTCATTAATTTTAGAGTAATAAAAGACAGAAACACAAAAAAAAATGCGAAAAGTAAAGCAATATCTAATCTAATTTATTCTTGGTGCATAGAAGTGATTAGTAGCAATACATGTAC
>BMAW01049353.1:0-19872 GCA_019974015.1 Nephila pilipes
TATTCTAACTTGAATCATGCGATTTAATTCGTTGCTGGGGGTTGAAAGCAAATTAGATATCCTTATATTTTAAAATGAATTGTTTTTCCTTTTTGGATAATATTAGTTAAATTATTAAACACAGTTGTTCCGTAATTTTTCAGCATTCACTTCTACTTTATTGGTTGGATCAAAAGTAAAATTTTAATGGTCAAAAATAAAAATTAATTTTCGGTACATCTTGTTTGATGTTGTGTGAGGAGCACTTACAATAAAAGTGTTGATATTACATAAATAAAATAAAACAAAATTTTACAATGCTAATTACTTATTAGTGTGAATTCATATTATAATATAAAATAAATATCAATTACATCATAGAAATATTTTGAATATTCCTTCTTAAAGATGTATATTTGTTAAGAATATGAAGGACAACTTTACCAAAATGAGCCTATCAGAATATTAAGATAATGATATAATGAACGTTATACTTAATTCTTATTCTTAAAAATAATAAATAGACTAACAGTTTCCTTATTTTATGAATCTAAAACTGAATTATAAATTAATTTATCAAATTTCTGTATTTTACATTTGAATGGAATATCTCTCATCTACTGTTCAGCAAAGGGAAATATTTTCTTAAATTAAAAGTAAAAAGCGTATTTTAGTAATAATGGAAGTTTAATAAATATTTTGAATGTCGGAACTGTAACCTCATTAAACTAATGTATGATTTTGCATTTAATAACAATGGAAGTTTTCGTGTAGCGTAATTAAATTTCAAGAACATTATATTGTCGTACATATTTAAGCTTTCATGAAAATTCTTAAAGAGCAGCTTTGTAGGTATTGAAGATAATGATCGACCAAGAATAATGATGATTCGATATGCTAATGACTTACGTTCTGAAGACAATTTAAATTCCTTATATAATTTGACGAAATACTTCATAATTTGTCTTCAGTATCCGGACCAATTTCTTTCAAGAAAAACCTTTTGCTAAATTTAAATAATTTTAATCACATAAAACTTCCTAATTTCTTAACGTTTTTCTCATGCATTGCAGTTGAATGAAACGTAAATACATAATTTACCATTCATTTTTAATTAAATAAAAAAAGCATTAAATTTTAAACTGAGAAAAGAGGACACTTTAATTTTGTTGTTATAAAATTACAATGATTCAATTTATGTGCGTTTGAAAATAAAATATTCCCCCGTCGGAGATAAAAATAATAGTAAGAATTAAATGGTATTTGAAATTAAGTTAGATCTCTTCAACAGCAAGAAAAATTAAGAACAGAGTGAAGGTATGAAAAATTGTAGTCAAAATATGAAATAACATAAAATCATTGCAATTCTGAATGGGATATTAAGTCGTCTTATTTCTAATGGATTCCGTCACAAGTTTTGGCATGGAATCGTAAACGCTCTTAACAGTGTCTTGATTCAACTCATCTTATGCAAATTGAACTTTGGTATGCAGATCTTGCACATTGTGTGGTAGTAATGAAGCATTAACACAATAACTTATTGCATTCCATAAGTTATCTACAGGTGAGAAGTCTGGAGATGCTACTAACCACGGCAAAGTGTATATAGATGATAAAGTGCAACAGCATAAACATCAAAGGAAGGAGATGAGTTGGGCGTTAATATAATCAATGCCCACCGGTCAAAAAAACTCACGAACGCACCTGTTGGCCATTATATTGGGTCACTACCAATGGTGATCAGGTATATACAAAATTGCTCATCATATCATTAAATTTTGCTGCCTGAAAGTGTGAAGAGGGACAACAAATCAGGGATGAGGGCATTAACCGGTGTTCTCCACACACACGGGGGTAGTTATCATCCTTACCAGGACAAAAACGAAATCGTCACTAGAATATCTGTCATTACATATGGATCCCTGCTGCTCTATAGTTGCAGCATTGTAATCTCTGACAACGTTGCTGTAGTGTTAGGGACATTCTCCTTAATGGTCTCCATACAATCAATCCGAATGCATGCAGTTGTCTGCTAATGTCGTAGCATTTACCAGATAATGGAAAAAGAGCATCACTATTCATATAAGATCCAGAATAATGGGAATCGGTATATTTCCCGCTTGTTGGATAATTCTTCTATTTTCCCTACTTGCAATCTATGTAGCTATTTTTGAGCCTATTTGACAAGAACTATAGTACAACTCATTATAAATTTGTATAAGATGTAAAAGTTACGAGCACAAAATCAACTTTTATTTCGTCTGCTATTACAAAAATTTCAGAAATTAAAATTTTTATAATTTAGAAATTCAAGCATATATTTTAATTGCATCTTAAATCTCGACTTAATAACTAGATTCGTAAGAAATAGTACGAAGAGTCTAGATGTGATTGAATTAAAATAATTAATATTTATTATAAGAGTATTAACAAAGAGTATTTTAAAACAGAGTGGGAAAAACGTGCAATGGGGAAAAAACGGGGGAAATGGGGAAAAAACGTGCAGAATGACGGAGAAGAATTACATAGATTGATTAATAGAATATAATATAGTATGAAACAAATTGTAACAAATTTATTTGACACGCGAATAAAATTTCAAATATTATAAAAGAGCGAATAAAGAATTGATTGATTAAAATTATACAATTAATTTTTAAGAAATTTTTTTTCTCATAATGTTTTGTTTGCATGTTTATTTAAATTCAAAGTAATATAGTGTTTAAAAAGTCCTGCTACTCAATTTTAATCTAAACAGAAATGTATTTACATTGAACTTATATATCGAAGTACCTGTTCTTCAAGACTCAAAATGGTAAGATGAATAAAAAGAATAAAAACACTAAAACTGAGTAAAATTGAAGGAATGCAATTACGTGTAAACAGAAAGCTAAGAGTAAGCAATTTCACATTACAACTTCGAAACTTAAGAGAGTACTGATGAGATGTATTGAAATTTTCTGTAACGTAAACAAAATTGGCCTGAAAAAGCGTATAAGAGAAATTGGGAATCAAAATGTTAATTTTCATACATAATTCATTGGTATGTCCAGATATCTGCTTATATATAATTCTAAATTTAAAGCTCAATTCAAATATTGAGCTTCTTATAAAAATACGGCATTGTATTGTTTTAGGTAACAATTAAAACAAAGACGTTAGAGCAATAAAAATATTAAATGGTATTTATATTATTATGAACCTAGATGTGAAACGTTTAAAAACAATTTCATTTTAATTATGTAAGAATAAACGTGATTTAATTTTAAACAAATTTATAAAATTCCTAAAAATAGATCTATGACTAATAAGAATCATAATTGCAAGTTTAGAATAAAACAGTTAGCATATTCCAAGAACAGTTCCTATGATGAAATTAATGTAGAACATAAAAGATGAATAACAGGTTTTTTTTGGAATTTATTAATTTTATAATGAACTTACTACAACTTTGATTTTTCGCAAGCTGATAAGCTGAAATGAGTTTTTTACGTGTGAAGAAAGGAATGCTTCATAAATTTCTAAATACATGCTTTGCAGTATATCTGTTATATGTATAATATTATGTCGGAATATTATACATCTAGAGTTAAGAAGTGTACAAGGTGATCAAAAAAGACATCTCGATAGCAAGATAGCCTTGGCGAACTGCTTTAAGTTAAATACTAAGTGTATTTCCATCAAATTTCTAGTCATCCAGTTTCCTAATCTAGAGTTCGTCATTACTAATACGCAGGTAAATTTCATGTTCATCGTAATGTGAGTGTCCATTATTCAAAAAGCGTCATAGAGGGGGGGGGGAAGGACTACTTAGAGTTAAGCAAAATATGTATTGGAAAGATGAATGTTTAACTGTTCTCTTCAGCGATGAAAAGAATTTCAATATGTATGACGTAGAAGGTTGAATCTATTATTAACCTTTACTCCGAGGTGAATCTTTTTCTTTTTTTATCTAGAGAGAATGTTGTGATTTTATTAGGTGGGCGCGTTTTGTTTAAAGCGCACAACAGATATAGTTATATTTCCCACAAGGTTATCAATATTCAGAAAATTATCAGGTTGTGTTTGGGACTGATTTGCTTCAACATAGAAATTCTCTGAAAAGTGATAATTGGATAGATGTTCCATAAAGAAAACGTTTTGATACATTCCTCTATATTAACTAAAACTTAATTTATACAGAATCAAATTGCCATTGTATAATAGGCTAAAAATTATCTTGGATCTTCTTTTGTCAAAAATCTTCGGAGAGGGGCATTAGAACGAGATATATACTGCTGTTTGTAGAAAATGCAACACCATGAAAGAATCATCAGAATCAAATGAAATTTAATGCAGAAACGACTTGTACTGATACAAATAAATGATGAAATTTTCAAAACAAAAGAAACAAATTAAGCGTCCGAAATCAGTATTTGGTGCAGCCACCATGCGCTGCAATTAGTGCTGCTATACGACGTGGCATGGAGTCAAACAGATGTTGAATATCTGCTTGAGGAAGAGAATTCCATATCGCTTGTATGCGCAACCAAAGTTCGTCTTTGGAAACTGCAGGACGCGGATCACGAGCGAGACGCCGACCAACCATATCCCACACGTGCTCAATAGGCGACATATCCGGTGAATAAGCAGGCCAAGGAAGAAGTTGCATGCGTTGTGCTGAACAGAAGTCTCGAACAGTCCGCGCAACATGTGGGCGTGCATTATCCTGCTGAAAGATAGCTCCAGGGATGCCTTGAAGGAAAGGAACGACTTCGGGCTGTAGCACTTCACGGACGTACCTGTTGCTATTGAGATTACCCTCAATTCGTATCAAATTGGATCGTCCATGATACGAAATCGCACCCCAGACCATAACTCCGGGTGTTCGACCACTATGTCGTTCAATAATACACTCAGGAAGGCAGCGTTGACCGGCATAACGTCTAACACGAACACGGCCATCATGGGTCCACAAATTGAAGCGTGATTCATCTGAAAAGACAACTTGGTGCCAATCAGCTCGCCTGTCTCTGTGCTCAAGAGCCCACTGCCGACGCAGCCGTCGATGATTCGCCGTGAGGGGAATCCTGTATAAAGGCACCCTTGCACGCAACCCACGGCGCAGCAGACGACGACGAATTGACGAAGCCGACAATTGTACACCTGTAGCAGTAGACCAACGTGCTGCCAACTGCCTGGAGGAAGCTGTGCGATCATTCACCGCCATGCGGAGCAGGTGTCGATCATCGCGCTCTGACGTCACCTTCTGTCGTCCAGTGCCTGTTTTTCGAGTTGTTCGGTGCTCGTCGGTCCACTGCTTCCAAACTCGCATCACTGTGGAACTGTTCCGCTGCATACGAGCTGCTATTGCGCGATAGGAAAATCCTCCTTCTCGAAGGCCGATTATCCTCCCTCGTTCAAACTCCGTAAGTTGCTTGAATTTCTTATTCTTCCGTCGGGGAGGCATACTCAGGTCTCACTAAACGTTTGCCACTAACAAATAATCATAGACGTTTTTCAACGTCCCGCTACAGCACTTTATTTATACGCTTTCAGCATCAATTCAGAGGGCGCTGCGCGCGCCGCGCACGCGCGATGGCTCTGAAACTTTATTAATTTGCATAATATCCTATAATTGACATTTGCTGCGAATTTCATTTGATTCTGATGATTCCTTCATGGTGTTGCATTTTCTACAAACAGCAGTTTATATGTGCAGAGACGCCTATCTCCAATCCTGTCAGAATTAAAGCAGGAAATGGTTAAGAGATAATCTTCTGTAAACTCAAATTAGATATAAGCCTTAGTTCAAAGTATTCTTGGTTAGATATTCAAGATAATTAGTAAGAAAGATTTCAATTCCATTTGGATAAAATTCTATTTGTCCAATTATTTTCGGGATTGTGTATTTTTTTCTTTCAATATCTCCTCCAAAAATTGTGATTTTTTTTTATAATGTATCGGAATTGTAATATAATAATATTTGCTCTGTTCATTAAGTTAATTAAGCTATTATTACATGAAAAAATTATTTTCCATCTATCTATGAGGAGCACTATATGTGTTAATGGATTAAATTTCAAATATTGAAAATTTTGAAACTAAAGCCACTTAATATGAAACTCAAAGAGTAACCACTTGTCCATTCACTCAGTATTATTAAATATAAAATTCCTTTTTTATACATTATACACTCTTTGAAAGAAAAAATAAAACAATCCAAAAAAAGTATTATAATTATTCCCGCTTACTTGATGACCCATTTATGTCTCTTTAGACTATAATTGGGTAAATTTTGGTAGTCATTGGATATGCGGTAAATTAAATGGTTGAGTATTTTCCAACCATGCAATTTCATATCATTGAACTCAGTTAACAATGGATGGCTATTTTTTCTTATTTTATCGTCGCCGTTATTGTGCTTTTGTGTTACGCTATAATTCACATTGATACCCTTTAGAATACAGAACGTTTCTGAATACGGCGGAAAGGTATGGTTACTCGAAAATAGTGTGTTATAATGAGTGATAAGACACCATTTAGGACAAACGGACATATTCATATCCCTTTTTTAAGACGCTTTATTTCTTATACCTACCATGACGTAACCTTCAAGAGTGATACCGTGCATAATCATTTATGGTTGGCAGCGGATTGACATCAAATAGTGTCTGCTCGGTTAGGGGTCTTGTTTCATTATTAATATAAATGATTATCTATGCATATGATGTGGTATATTTATCCAATAAAAATAAATGAATTCTTTAAGTGAGTTAACTTTCTTCCCCATAAACATGCACCATTCATTTAATTTCATTTAGTCATCTTGTAAGTTATTTTTACAACACTTTTTCAACAAAGAATTTTTAAAACTAAACTTATCAGTACACTATTTTATGCACGCAAAAAAATGAGATTAACTACATATCTTTAACATAAATTATTTTCTAGTCAACTATGTTTACTTACATATTAGTAAAATTAATATAATTTAGGGAAATATCCACTAACAAATTAATTGATTATGTCTTTTGTTTGGGTATGATTGCTTGAAAAAATGCCATTTTTATTCTTTAACTAGCAGTATTCTTCAGTTTTACACAGTCTATTCTTAACTTGAGGATTAAACTTTAGTTTAAAATAAGTGAATTTGCTCTCAGAAAGTGATTATGTGTACTATTTTTTTAATTAAAGAAATATTTTGTGAAACAAAATATCTGTACTGACTATGACAAAATCAAAAAAAAAGAAGGAAACACTTAATCGGAACAAACAATTTTCCTGCATTAAAATAAAAAATTTGTTTTTTCATTGATTTCAAATGAACTACTACACGAAACAAATAAAAATGTATTAGAGAATTAAGGTTTCTGGAATGGACCAAATAATAGAAAAAAAAAAAAAAACGATTCAGAAGTAATTCTGAATTGTATAAAATGGAAAATTTGTATAAATTTGCCTTTGTTTCTGTCCTTCTTTAACTAACATTTAGATATTTTTTTCCTACTTTTGATTGTTAAATATTTTTAAAAAAATGGAATATCTTACCTTATGCTACTACTTATAAATTATATTCAAAAATAAATTGTTTTTTTTTAAATACTCACAATTAATGCAAAATATTTGCATTAAATATGGAGTGATTTTTTCCGTATTATATTGCAGATGAAATTGTATAAGGTGTCTTAGTACCTATTATAATAATTGTTAGAAAATTTTATATTTTTGACAAATTCCGATGTTAATTTGGATTGTTCACCAATTTTAATCATTATTTTCCTTTATCAGTTATGAGATTTTAAAATGGTTTAAAAATTATTTTCTATTATAATTTTACTATACGTGTTATTTTCCATTTGAATTCATTATAAAATTATTAACATTTATAACTCCTATTATTTTCAAATAAATCGAAACAAGATGACAATATAAATTAATTTTTGTGATTAAAACGACTAAATATAATTCACTTCAAAGTATATGTCAAAGTAATAAATAACACATATATCTAAAATATTTAAGTCCATGAAAACATACGGAGCATTTCACTCATACTGAAATATTAATGAACATATTCAAAACTTTAATTTCCTTTAAATATATAATCAATCATTTCTGACATTTCATTACATCATAAAAAGTTTTCTTAGATTCTTAAAAAATTTTGTTTTTGTTATATAAACAGATCGAAAACCAAATTTAGATTTTCCTTAACCTTTATCTTGAGAAGGGCCTTAGAATGAAATAGAAATATTTCATTGTCGTTTCAAGGGCGTCAAAAGTTTAGCAGCTCAATTAAGGATATCAAATAGAAGAAGAAAAAAAACATAAATTCAAATTTTTTTTATTAAGAACTATATCTCTTTGAAAAATCTCCAGATTTACATATTTTCTAATCTAATATCAAATTCTATAAAAATATATGTCATTAAAAGAATATGATTTTCATAAATGCGTATCAAAATGTTATTATAATTTATTTGCTCTTACGTAATTATTTTTAAAAGTTTGTTGTTCGTGATTTAGATATGAATCAGTTACATTTACGTTTGATTAGGAAAATGAATTTTTAGTTTCATTAGATATATGTAGTTAATAATTTCCAATAGAAAACTAAAGTTTCAACTACAAGATTGGACCAAACTTTGGGTGGAACACGTAGTCACTAGTTACGGAGAGTTTCCGAACTTTCTCTAATACCAGTAATTCAGCAAAATTTTCATACTCAATCGACATACCAGAAATACTTTAAACAGTGAATATAAATTAAAATTTTATTAAATGCTTGCATACTGTGACAAATGTTTATGAAAATAAATTTTTTTTTGAACATGGAAAGTAAAAGTAAAATCCAATAATTTTATAAAATATTTGTACGGTATATTGTTACGTACTTCATTGTATCATAATTTATTAGAGTTCTCGATAAGAATTTGAAACTTAGATACTATCTTACTTGTAAACTAGTATACCTTTCTTAAAATCTCTAATTGTTACTTCTAATAGTATAAATCCGTAATCAAATAAAAATTATTGTCGAAATACTTTGATAAATCACATCAATTTGTATTTAGACTTTTCCGGATAGAAAAGTCCAATCATAGCCGTAGATAAAAAAAGAAGTTCGAAAAACACGAAGAAAAATCAAATTGAGACAGCACGAAATCTTTTGAATACTCGGCTGATTAAGATCAATTGAGAGGAATGAAGCAGTATAACATCTGTTGAATTCTTATATCCTAGAAAGTGAAGATTTTTGCTGAATGCGCTTGGTATTGCACACAAATAAAATACCAGAAATTGAATGAAGCTATGGTTTTCTTATGGTGATTAATCTCTTATAATTGAATCGAAATTAAGCGAAGAATCAACGGATATCATTATCTTTATAACTGAGATTTGTGATATATAGGAATGAATAAATGATAAAGCCTCTCGTGACTTATTATCTAAATTTCGGAAAAATTAAGAATAATTCCGGATAGAGTCTTCCCTTCCCAATATTATAGACCTAACTTGTTTTATTTTTCTATATTTCTCGATCTAACATGTTATGACGTCATTTTTACTACAAATTAAATGTGCACAAAGTGTGCGCATTACCGCTTGAGAAATAAAAGGTGGTGTCGTTCGCGTTTCCTGATTATAATTCCATACAAAAGAAATTTGCATTACATTGGGTTTACTCTTACAATATTTTTTTTAAGATTTCGAATTTCATGTTTTCGCGGAACACGTGAAGAGACTTCATGAAGCACAAAACATTTTCGGACCATAGATTGAGAGCCATGATCCTAATGTCACTCCCCAAACCCCCAACCATTGTTGATTTGAGTCCCATCTGAATTTAATTCGCATTTAAGAATTCGTATCAAGTAATGTACTTCCATAATTCCTAATAAGATTGTTAAGCGTATTTAGTTTCCGAATCTGACTCGTTAGATCGTCGCCAAACCATTTGGGTACCGAAGTCTCCTAAGTGTAACATATCATGATGCAAAATATTTTTGTTTCAAACAATCTAACGCTGTTTCTAAAAAACTTATACATTTTGAAATAATTATTTTTTTAAAAAAATTAAAAAATTTACCTAAGAAATTAGTTTGACATTAAATATTTTCTCATTTTCTTCATTGTGCTGCAGAGCAAAACAAATTTTGTAACACTATCGACTGCATATGCAAGTTAGTATAATAAGTTTCAAATGATATGAATGATATAATATATTTAATACAGATCTCAAAGATGTCTAAAACAAAGTCCATCGTTTCGTGTAATTTATGTCACATTTATATATCATGTTTAATTGTAATTATATATTTAAATTGAAGTATTTTAAATTACAAAATATTAAGATGGTCGTTCGTAATTATGGAATACATTTAATGAAATATAATCGATTAATACTGAAAAAATATCTGCATTTTATCAAACACTTTTGTTAATTTGTAAATTAAAATAACATATGTTGTGTGCGTGTGTGTAATCCATAAATAAATCTATACGAATCAAGTATAACACATTTATATTAAAAGAAATGAGGAAGAGTATTTAAACAAAGAATACAACTAATTGGCCTCCAGAAGAAATAATATATGTGAACTGGCCGCATGTACTGTTCTGGAATGCTAGCTTAGAATAACAAAGTGACTTAGAGTTCATTTAACTCTTGCAGGAATTCGTAAATTACTTTCGAAGAATGTGGAATAAACTTCACTTACAGAGAAGCCTAAATCAGGACAGAGCTCATGAAAAAGACAGCGGTGATGCAAAAGCAAATAGAATAAAAAAAAATAGCGCTTGTTTCTATCTGCACTGTTGTTTAAGACAGAAATGATTTATTTACATCGAAAACGAAAAATCAGACTTAGATTCACTTGTAGTGCTATACACTTTAAATCTATTATACACATATAGAGATGAAAAATCAAGTTTGCGTATCAACTTACTATAATATAACGTTGAGAAATATGAATAACATGGTCAATTGCATGATGCTCTCTATGCGAACACACTACATGAAAATTTAAGCTTTGTTTGAAATTACATCGATAAATTAAAATAGGAAAAGCCTCTTTTTTGATGTTTTAGAATTAAATATATCATTGAACTTAAGTGCATGTTTTAAATCAAATAGATTTACTGCGTAAACATCTTAGCAAAGGTTTTATAAAGAAATATTTCGCTCTGGAGAGTTGAAGAATTCGATATTTGTGTTTTTATGAGATCTCTTAGAGTTAAATTTAATTTATAATTGTATGATTAATTTGTAATTATTGTATACTTTGGATTTTGGAGATTATCAGTAACATAGAAATTAGTAAATCGAAGTCGATATCCAAATAATTACATGCGTAGTCTTGTGTGTTTTGAATCAACATTTCATTAAATACTGCTTGAGAGTTATGATGAGAATAGAGCAATTGGCAAAATATATTGTATTTATGAACCATTAATGGATGATACTTTATCTAGGGCTCTCCTACATAAAATTCTTTACTTCAATTCAGTATGACTTTAATATACAATATCATTAAACTTGTAGCATATCAAATGTTGTATAAGGAATCGTATTCAAGATCACCGGTAATGAAACTCACAACCACTACTATTCAGCCAATACAGCTAACCTCCATAATGAAATAAAAATTAAACTTTAATGAATAACAGAGACATTCCAAAATTAGTTTCAAATCTTTGAATAAACATTAATTTATCTTGAGAATTGAGGAGATTTGCAACATCTTATAATAAATTCCAGACCAAATGAAATACATCTCAACATATGAATAAAATTAAATATTTTATTTATGAACTTTAGTGACTTCTGCGAGTTTTCCAGCCAAAAAAAAAAAATTAATTCAGTTTACTTTAATACTCTCGCTGAATATAATGCATCACATATATATCTTACCGTATCCAGATTTATATCATGAAATTTATTTCAACATTCCGTGTGAAGAAAAAAAATGGAGTCAGTGATGAATAGTAGGACACCGCTCGCATCGCTCTGTCAAGAGTATTCTTAAAGCGCAAATTTAAACATACACAGGAATGTCGTCTGCTGAAATATGTATGATTTCATGAATGTTTCATCCATTTCATACAGATTAAAGATTAGAGATAGGTTTCTTTATTTATTCTATTGGATCGGAAACTGTTTGTTTATATACATAATTGTGTGGTAATGCATGCTCTTTGAAGAATATTATTTCGTTCCTACCATGAATATACTTTTAGTAAGTAGATAATTATCATTATATCGACGTATTCACGAAAATGTGAGCGCTTTATTTTTATACGAATATAATTCATTTACCTATTCCTCAGAGAAGAGCCGTTTTGCAAGTTTTATAAATTTATTGAAGATTATGGTAATCTTAAATATAAAAAGATCTATAGCATAAAGAAAAAGCTTTTATTATAGTTTCGCTGCTGAGATTTAAGTGTTTGGGTTATATTAATGAAACGAATGCTCGTAAACCATAACTAGAAAGTTAAGTTTACTAAAAAAATGAAGTAAACTTCTTATGAAGTATAGTTTTTGTTTTATTAAGTGCAATACCGGTTTGTGTAAATTAGTACAAAATATTAACATATTTCTTTTCCAAATAAATGTAACATTTTTAAATGTTTTAATACAAATAATGATTAGTGAGCTGTGATAGGCCCAAAATATATTGAAATTACCTGGGAAAGAGTTTTAATCAATTACTGTACTTATAAGACCTGAATTTATAGTGTGATGGAGTATGGAATAATCTTTATAAAATTTCAAAGGACATTTGATTAATTTTAAATACTATTGATTCATTAGAGTTTTCTTGTTTCTTTTAAACACAATAATTTCTATGAGACAAATACACGGACTTTTCTTCAATAAATTTTGATATATACAGTAATTAATTAAGAAATAGTAAAAATAAAAAAAATATAAAATAGTGATCCAATAAGAATTATTATTCTTCACTAAATTGAATTCCTTTTCCATAGTGATTTGTGAATTTTACATACGTTTATCTTATTTTAAAAACTAAATAATGGGGTATACAGATTAATTAGAATTTATAGTTATAGTTTTGTTAAATATTTAATTTATAATCACACATCTTAATCAATTCAAATGCATTTGCATTGAAAGAAAAGTTTACATTTAAGATTTTCTTCTTCGATATTAAACTGTATAAAGTTGAATACATTATTTTTTTTTAAAGTTAACCAATTTGACAAAAGGAAATTTAATTCTGTCACAGTTGTATACTAAAAATTCTAAGGAATTCCTAACATCTGGAATCACTTTTTATTCATCTATATCTTAGTGTTTACTATATTTGAACTTTGAGAGATTGAATAAATTTATTTTATGCATATAATTTTAATGGAACAGAAAAGTAGATCTTTATAAGGATTACGAAGTATTCCTCACCCTTTACAGAAATTGTCTTATATTCATTCATTTATTTAACTATTATAATTTTGTTTTTGCATTATTAGACATTTAAAGTGTCTCGAAAATTCCATCAGCTGTCCTATTTCAGAGAAAGTCGAAAAAAATGCATCCATTGTTATTTTCCATAAGAAAGGTTTAAGCAAATATAAATATAATGATGTTCGTGGGTAATTTAAATACATATAAAGAAAAGATTCGCGAGTCTTAAATTTGTTCCCATAAAACCAAAATTATTAAGAACGAGAGGTATCCAATTGGGAACTCTGTCACTCAACTATATCGCTTTAAACGAAAAGTAAAAAAATGAGGTAAACGCTTTATGTTTGTGGACAGACAAACCACATTAGTACATTTTTTGAATCATAAAAGAATAATGTCTCAAGTGACAACTAGCCGTTTAATGTTAGCATTGATGTGCTTTCATCAGTTCAGAAAACAGAAAAGCAATGAAAGAATTTTAGAGCATAAAGAAGCACATATCTGTGGTAAACATACGCCTAACTGTCCTTTGTTTTATATTCCTTCTATGGCACTGGTGCAATTTTTTTCACTTATATGATAAATTGTCCGATAAATCAGTTATCCTAACAGCCCAACCACTATCATTTAGGTTAATTGATGTCACTCTAAATTGCTCTATTATTTTAAGCATCTGCAACCGAATAGTCTTGGTTGCAAGCCCCATATCCTGAATATCCAACTCATGGGAAAAGTAATGCATGTTAATTATGTTCTAGCAGAACAATGATATGGAGAGGTGGACGCTAACTCAATGGTTAATATTCTCAATTTACTGTTTCATATTTCAAAATAATATTGAACATAACCGTCCTCCTTAGACTTATAGAAAAATGGTAATAAACCAATCATTAATCTTTTACTTAATAAAGCACAGCTTCAGTGAATTTATTTCACTCTTCCTTATTTTGATGCCCAAAAATGTTACTTGTGTACGCTTTTCGATCAATGATCGTAGCAGACAAGATCAAATTCAAAATTCAACATCTAGATGTACTCGAAAACAAACATTAAGAAATAACGATTTCTTTTACATTTCACCTTTTGCTATAAAATGTGTTTTAAAGATTAATCTTAGTGTCAGAATAAAGAGTCTAGACAAATGCAGTTTGAACAGTTGATTGATGATTACTGCATCCGAATATAAGAAAAATTTAGAAAGGAGTTTTAATAAAAATTTTGATATCTAAATGGTCATTGAAATGTTAGTTGGTAAATTTCAAGAAAGAAATATACATTTTATTTTCTGACAATAAATTTTAATATAATTGAATAATAAACTATTTCTTAACAAAACTATAACATTTAATTATGTGATAAAATATTGGCTTTGTATTATGAATGATGCTAACAAGTGCATTTTGTTATTGTATTCATTAGTTTTTTTTTCTCCAAAAATAGACGTTTCGTTTATTTTAATTCAAGTTTTATAAAAATAGGAAAGAAGCTGATGAAACATTACAAATACTGAGTATAATAATAATATCTTGTTTACGAAATATCTGACATGAACATTTAAGAATTCCAGATAAGAAAGCTTATAAGCATTTAATATCTTAAAGGCAGAAATTCATGCAATATATTTAAAATATCTGATTATTTTATAAAGCATTAAAATAACGAAAGTGAATAGGAAGCTTTACATAAAAATAAAATAATATGACTCATGGTAATTAAACAATTTTCTTAAAACTACCAGTTTCGGATCATTTAAGCCTTCTTGTTACTAACATGCAGGTAATACTTAACGTTTTCCTTCTATAAATTTCATAACCTTTGAATCAGCGTTAAAAATTCAAATAAGGAAAAAATGCATATTATTTGAAAATTTCTTATTTACTATCTGTTTTTTCTATTTCATATTCTTTTAAATGCGAAAAAAAGATAAGATATTCTAGTATCATCTCTTGATTAATCATTTAAAGACGTTAACAAAAGAATTGCATCCTTCACTATGGCTTCAAAATAGAATATAATTATGTATACAAACTATATACATAAGAAACTCCCACCCCTACTAAAATAAATCTCATTTAAGTATTATAATACTCACTTTTCATGAAGCTAAAATTCCTATATATTTTTTTCAAAAAATTATTAATACAATAATAGAAAAGTTCTTTTTTAAATTTAATAATTCACATTTATATCTTATAATATCATGAATTAAGAAAAACAATGAAATAATTTCATGTATTCAAACAAAGATAAAATAATACGGTTGAAGATGAAGTAGCAAATGTAGTGATTGTAAAATTATTTTATATGCAAAAACATTTAACGATCGCTTAAGGTATATTACATAAAAATAATTAAGCAATATCAAGTCAAACCTATATTTCTATTTGTATACATGTATTTGCTTCAGAATGTAACTAACAATTCCTTTTAAACATTCAAAAAAGAAAAAAGAATTATTACGTATAATAACATATGTTCAGATATATGTTACAACAATTTATATATCTTTGTATTTACAGTGAATCTCATGAACAACACACAAATGATATAAATATTCCAGATATTACAAGTTTAATTTAATACAATAAATAATAATAAAACATATTATGTTATCGGTATTAAATTTTTATCTATGTTATCGGTCCTAATGATACATTGTTCAATATTGTGTTGATTCAATAAATTTCTCTGATTTTTTTAACAGAATTAAGAATTAGTGTATTTAATCGTAGGATGAATATTAAATTAGGAAATTAATCGAGAGTAAGTCTGAACGTATTTAATTAAATGTGTCATAAAATTAAATTAGTGAATCTTCTAATAATATTATAATTAATGTTATTGATATGAAAAGATTCAATGAAAGGTTAACAAGAAGATATAATTAAGCAATTAACTGAAATCATATTAACAAATTCAAAATAATAGCTATAAAACTATCTAAATAAACTTATTTTTATACAGTCGATATGAATAAACTAAAAAAGAATTAATTTCGAATGATCACATTAAGCAATCCCAATAACATATAACAATAATGAATGATTGGAAGCCTTATTAGGATATAAAAGAGTATTAATGGAATTAAAATTTAATTTTGAATGGAAATAAAAAAGAATGATTTTTAGTAATCGTAGATGAAATATTAAATTAATTGCATTAAAAAAGATATTTAAATTAAAGTACAATTTCTTTTATTTCCAATTTTGAAGCATATGTATTCAAATTTATTATACACTTTAAATATATATAAGCCGATAATTTTAAGAGCAGATCATTTGATGTTATTCAAAATGTCTCAAATTTATCAGACAAAATTAAGAGAGAAATATAATAGAGGAACAAAAAATAAGGTAAATTCCCAATAATATGACATAATAAAGTTATTATCAGTTACAAACTACAATTCTAATAATCGCCAGCATTCCATGTATTTGTCTAAGCTTTTTTAACTATATATTCCTTGTAAAATTAGTATTGATATAGAAGCATCCAATTTCGCGTACTTACAGTGCAACTGAAATAAAAATTACATTAGCTGGGTGACTTTTGAAATAGGAAACTCAAAATTTAGTATTCCAGATTAATTTTACTCCAAACATGAGATAAAATTTGATGCGCTTTTTTTTATCTATTAAACAGTATATTAGCTTCCTCATTACGAGATGGTAAATTAATGTATGAATTCATTATTATTTAGGATCTCAAATTTATAAAATAATGAAAAATAAGAAGAAAAATGAAATAATGAAGGAACGTGAAGCTTCCCTCAATCCTTTCTGCGCCTATGAGTATGAACTTGCTGTTGTAATGAAGCATAACTAGCTGAATGTAAACTAAAAATTATGAAGAAGTAAGCCAACAAAAATAATTCGAAATTTTTCTAATACAGCTATATAAATAAGCACTTGAGAACTAGGAACATTGTTTGTGAGGAAGTTTGTATAGCTCTCTTTTTCCATTAGGTTTCATTCGGCCTTTCTTCACCTTTTTTTTTACCTTGTAGCTCAACGTTTCATTGACAATGTGACAAAAATCTTTCATTGACTGCAACACAATTATCAATCGTGATTTTCATCGCCCCCTCTGTCGCTCAATAAAAATGTATTTTGAACGATTTGACGCTAAAGTTATAGTACAATCTAAGTTAAAAACCTTAAAAATTACTAAGAATAAGTAAATGTGTTTATATTTGAAGAAACTCTCATATGTATCGAACATTTTGGAACGGCTACATGACTTTGCAGCAAAAGTATGTAAATGCTGCACCTCATTCAATTTTTACCTGTGTCAGTCACCCCGTTCTTTCAATCGCTATCGAAACTATTGTGAATGTATATATTATTATTGTGTATTAACTGCAATTTATCGTGTTAAATATATAAGGCAGTTGATTTATACAGTTTCATTGCGTGTAAGCCAGTACTAGTAGATAGTTAAGCTTCGACAATTGTACAGACGAGCATAGTACCGAAATTAAATATCTGGAACATATTCTCAAGAATACTTAAATCTCAGGCTTAACAGAATTGAAATAAATGGGAAAAAAACACTTGTATGTCATTTACCCTATCAATGTGGCAGCATATAGCATGAAACCTGAAAAACTTGGGAACGTTTCATATAAGTACGTTTACAAACTCCAAGAGTAATTCGAAAAAAAAATTGAAATTTTATGAGAAGTAAAAATAAATTTTAAATAAAATGTGAATGAAAAATATTTACATTTCTCTTTCAAAGTTTTTAACAAAAGTACTTGCTGTAAAATGCCTCACACAAATGGTGAAGAGTTTATTTTGGAAGCATCTATTGAAATTGGATAAACTATGTTAAGAGGTAATTTTGCTAAGCCATTGCAGTTCACACTCAGTCAAATGATACTATTGTCCTTAGAATAGGTGAAATAGATGAAGATGTACAACATCAGCCTTTTTGGAAAGTTGAGTGCTAAATTTTATTCAGTTCAGTTGGATGCGGCTAAAGATGAGAATAATAATACTGATATTTTATATATGTTAGTTTCGTTGGATGGTATATTTGAATTAGAAGAGGATTTTTTCCTGTAAACCAATGAAATTTTAATAAAAGCACTAGCACTATTTGATACCTTAAAAAATTTTAGAAATAAGACTAACATTGAGTGGAAAAATGTCGTTAAGCCTACATTGAATCGTTCATTGTCTGGAAGATTCTGAAGAGTGCAAACACTTGTGAAACTAAAACCTCCACTGAGTATCTGGTCACATTTAATGATCCACAGAGTAATTCTGGCTTCCAAAAAATGAGTCTTAATCTGAATATTGGATTAACGGCGGTTATAAAAAAAGTAAATTATATAAGAATAAGACCTCTATAATTAAGAATATTTTCTGAACTTGACAAAGATATAAGTGCTGTACGTTCTGCATTACTATTTTATTTTGTGGCCAGATGGTTATCAGGCGATAAATTTTTGTAATGCGTTCATGAATTAAGATATGAAGTCACCTCTTTCTGTAAGAAGAAAACTCAGTAGAATCTAAAATGTTTCGAAATGGTTTATGTATGATGCAATTTAACTGCTGAATTAAAATATTAAATATTTATTTTTTTTCTTTTTAGATTAAGTAATTTATTTCCTTCAACTAATGATTTTTTCTAGTTTAAAAATGCTAAGCATTTTACACATATTATGACGTGTTGTTGGCATTTTATATTACAATATGCTATAGTTTTATTACTATTGTTACTAATTTTTAGTTTAGTTAATATTACTCTTTTTAGATAAGGTTTTAATTGTATTGTATTATTTTAGATGATTAGGTCTTCTTTTTCAATTAGAACGTTTATACAGTTTTTTATATCATCAGTTGTTTGTAATTTTTTCTTACAAATAAGCTTAGGGACTCGACAGGGAAACCCTGAAAAAAAAAAAAACGTAAACTCCATGGAACAGAATAAATTTACTTATAAATTGAAATAACTAAAAATATCTCTTCCCTTAGCATAAGCAATTGATTATGATTAGCAATTAAATTTATTGCATTTTAAAAGATGCTAACAAAAGCATCTGTTAACTGTAATAAACTTAAAAGTAAAATCCGTTTTTAAATAAATATTTAAAATTCGTCAATCTCTTATGTACTAGTTAAATCTTTATAACTCAAGATTATTCTATATTGTCATTGTAAATTCTAGAAGGTCTCTGTAAGTAAATTATACGGACATTGTCAGAAAAAGTTTATTAATAAAATGAGATTTTATAGAATAAAAAATTTATAATGCGTTTAATGGCTATTCATTGTTATTACAGTGCATTAAATAAAAAAATGCTTTTATATTTTCAACAGTTAATTGATGTTATTTAAAATTAAAAATGTTAAAAAAAATTTTAATGTTTTCGTAATATTACAAATGTAATTATTAAAGCCGAATATACGAATATATTCACATTATAACATTCGTAAATATTTTAGTATTTTTTAAATTTTGAGTAATACTTT
>BMAW01049375.1:3629-13629 GCA_019974015.1 Nephila pilipes
TTAGTATATATATATATTGATATTAGATATAGCAATATACATATATATATGTACATGTATATATGTACATGTATATATATGTACATGTATATATATGTATATATATGTACATGTATATATATGTATATATATGTACATGTATATATATGTACATGTATATATATGTACATGTATATATATGTTTGTATCTTTAAATACATGTATAATATTCTTAAAATACTTAAATAATCAAGCAGTCATTGAAATAGAAATAATTTTGCTTTTATTTCAAAAGTGATCAGAGTTACAAATAAAATAAATCTAGAAATGTCCATTCAAAATTATTATTGTTGTATTAGCCATTCTCATCTACATACTCTTAAATTCACATTTAATCAAAGTCCCTGTACATTAAAATGATACTTCCCAATTTATTCAAAGAAAAAAGTAACACATTTTTAATTACTAAATATGAATATTTACATACGAATTTAATTACATTAAAATCAAACCATTCCACAATGCAATTTAATTTGAACTTTGATTTTTTTCTTTTTAATTCACAGTTCAGTTTTATTCTACCTATTTTGAACCACTGAAAACTATGCAATCTCAATGTATTTCTAAGTCAATGCATTTTTCCACATTCTGAATATATTCAAAGCACATGCAAGATGTTCTGATGTCAGCGGAAAAATCTCAACTTTATATTTAGATATGCATTTCCTTTTGGGTTACAATGATTCGGGTTTCTCTTGAAAGGACTTGGAGGAAACGTACAGGTGGTTAGGTTTGAATCAAAATTTGTTATATATATATATATATATATATACATATATCCATATATACTCACACATACACACATATATATATATATATAGTTATATATATATATATATATATATGAGTGTGTGTGTATAACAATTAAATACAGAATGAAAATTTAAACTCTAGAAATAATTTTATAAGAATTTAAATATAAATAAATAAAGTATAAAGAAACGAAAAGGAAATTAAACAAAGTGTAAACTATCAAGTTAATATATATCATAAATACAACTTAGTTTTAATTATATATGTCAGCATCAATACAAACTAAAGAAATGTCTTTTGAATTGTAAAAACGAAATATTAAATACAGAAGTAGAGAAATAAATGTATGCTAGAGAAAAGATTAGGAAAAACAACTTAAATTTTGAAATAATAATTGTAAGACAATGAAATAATTCAATGGAAAATTAAGAATATAATGGAAAATAATACTGTCATAACGGGATAGAATAGAATGTAATAATTTATTGTATAATTCACCATAAAATCGTTTTCAATCTATGCATTTATACACTCGTAATTTAGAAAACCAATGAATAAAAAGGTTACTATTTATATCTACACATGCATTGAACTGTATCTCTTTTTGCATGGAACATTCAATGATTTAAATGTTTTTAGTGATTTTAGATTTTATGTTTTTAGTGATTCAATCTTTGTGAAATATTCAATTAAAGTTGAGATTATTTTATACAGGAATAATTACTAGAGTGATTGGATAGCTAAAATAAATGTTTTATTTTTAGAAATATTAGAATCTCTTTAAGATAGTGATATTGGTTTTCAGTTGTTTCAATTGTATGAATTAAATTTATTGTTTTGTTATAGCTAGTTATTAAAATAGATAAGTAGGTGTTCAGTTTGATGAATAATAGCTATACTGCAAAACCGTTCGTAAGTCTTGTTATATATAATAAAATACATTCAGACAATGGACATTTTCATGTCAGAATGAAATTACAATTTCTAATTTGTTCTATGTAAAAAAAAGAATGATATTAATGCTACAAATAAATGATTAATGCTTAATTTTAGCATATCTAAAAACTATAGTAAAATATTAAGTAAACATATGTTTAGATTAGCAGCATTTTCTCAATGTTTTTTTTATATTGAATGCATATTTGAAGCATTAAACAAAACAAGAAGATATACTATATAAATTATGATATATTTCGTTAGAATAAAAATCTCAAGCATCAATAAACTATAAAGTAATTGTCTTGTTAGATTCATTTTTCATTTCATATCTCCCTCAAAATATCAGATTTGGAATAGAAAAGCGAACTAAGTAGGGTTATTATAAAAGAAAAAGACATTCGAAAAATTGGAGAAGTAATAAATAAGTATGCCTAAAGGTTTAGTTATATCTAGCAGAAAATTTCGTAACAATTCAAAGTTAATTATATATATGGTCAAAAATCTCCAATAATTAGGCTTATATAGTTTCCTTGGCGTTAAATATAAATTATATATAATATTCATATAATGTGGTAGAATTTATCTTTGCAATTGAAATTAATAGTATGGAAGAAAATATTTCAATAAATAAGCAATCCACGTATGAGTATTATCACAGTATTTTCTTACTCATAGAATAGCTCTATCAACATTTTAGATTGTTTAAGTTTTGCTTAATAATAATTAATTTTCAATTTAGTTTTCCAACTTACATTCGCAAAGTATTTAAGTTCTAAATTTCTAAATGACATTAACTGTTCAGAAATAACCCAAAATACTGATTGTGCAAACCTATAACAATGATTTCGTTCAATCTATTGCCGTACGTATACCGTTTATTATA
Source organism: Nephila pilipes (assembly GCA_019974015.1). NCBI lineage: Eukaryota > Metazoa > Arthropoda > Arachnida > Araneae > Nephilidae > Nephila > Nephila pilipes. The sequence continues at coordinate 6,244 of BMAW01049375.1, forward strand.
ACGGGGGCTTAAATATGCAATACATGTACAGACAAAAACAAATTCAACACAAATAGAACTGAATGCGTTCCAATTTGTTGGTTGGTTTAGCAAATGTCTAACTTTTTAGAGCATTATTTCATTGAAATTTTGGTGGATTCCCTTATATTCATCAAATTTGTAGCAGGAAGGGATGTAGGGTAGCCACTAAGAGAAAGAAAGCGTTTTTTCCTCATGAAAGAATCGAAAAACCCCTAAGAATAAGGTGTGTCTTCTTCTGAGAGGAAAACGTATCAATATATATTGAGCATGCAATACACCAACTAATATTCTCTATAATTAATAAGGTATCCCGAATATCTTGGGAAATAAAATAATTTTTATGGACAGTTGATTTGAAAGAGGCTATAAATGAGTATAATGTATCTCGTTCTTTCTTTCAATGAAGTAAATTTTTGTCTGTTATGTAAGATATAATTTTTTTGAGAAATTTTAACCGAAGAAAGGTATCTGGAACTGTTTCATTGTACTTTTATTAAGTAAAACGTACTAGCCACCAGAAGGACTAGTGTTTCAATTAACGACAAAATGGTCGATCGAGCACTTTTCAGAATAAAGTATCTTCTGAATGAAATTCTAAAGAATGAATGAGTGAATGAGTGAAGGAATGAATAAATAAGTGAGTGAGTGAAGGAATGAATAAATAAGTGAGTGAGTGAAGGAATGAATAAATAAGTGAGTGAGTGAAGGAATGAATAAATAAGTGAGTTAGCGAATAAGTCAATGTTGAGTGACTGAATAATTGAATGAATCAATGGATCCCTCAAATTTTCCTTGTGTTGCTATATTATGTTTGCTTCAATTTTAAAATTTAATTGAATAAATGAATAAATACTTTTTTAAAAAACGTTAGCACATTTGGTAGTTAAATCTGATCTTTTGATTAAAAATATTATTTTTTTTAAGTCTACCCTTTCCTTGCAAATGTATTTCTTCAACTACAAAAGTCCTTAGTTTTCAGATACATAACTCGTAAATCTTTTTTCTTATGTTTTTTTTAAATAATATAATAATCATTCCGAATATACCTATTTTTATCATCGATCTTTTAATCACATGAAAAAGTAATAAATGAATCGTCTAGACAGGATGAAAAGCAACGATTATTTATCACTGAATGAGCATTCATTTGCAATCAGAATTGAATGAAGCAACATAATTTTTTGGAGAAAATAAGTTGTTCCTGAAGTCATTTCAAACTGGTTGATTTTGAAGTAATGCAATTATTGTTTTGCACAATGCAATGCAGAAATAAGCAACAGTTCTCTCTGTTTATTTAATTAATTCATATATAATTGTTACCCAATTCCTAAACGTAATAAGATATGAAAATAATGTATTTCTGAGAAGACTTTAATACTGATCCTTTACTGTACTCAATTGAAAATATTTATACTTCGTTATATTTTTTTTTTCAAAAAAAAGGAGGAAATAATTTAAAAATGTCGTTTCTTATAATACTTTTACTTTATTGTAAATTTAAATTAATACACCCCTGAATACAGAAAAACTATTTATTAAATAAATAAGAAAATAAAAGGGAAAACTCTTTGGAATTGTAATTAGTTTTTGATAGACACAAATAGCAATGTATTGCAATTTTGAAAGTATTCTAATAATACCTTAAAATGAAAACAAAAGAATTAACAAAAGATAACTAAAGAATACCGTTTTTTCTAATATTTTTTCAATACAATTTTAAAATAGGTTACCTCTATTTAACTTTCATTTTTATCTTGTTCAAGTTTCTTGAAATGGGCGTTAAAAAAGCATTATAATTTTTAAGCGAAATATTTACTGATTCAAGAAACACATAAAATTTTCATTCCTTTCGTATTTGTTAAATACTAGTCATTCTTCATGGTATTTAACATTTCTCTGTCTCCTTAAACGTAAAATAAAGAGAAAAATGAAACCATAAAGAACACGACTTCTAGAACTAAACTAAAGCTCTAATTATACCTTTCTTTACTTCGAGAGTCGCACTAGACGTCCCCAAGCAGTTAAAATCACAGTACCTAACATGTAATTCTCAAGGCGCCCAACCCTTCCACCCAATAGGACCTAAACGGAAGCCAGCGGTGCTTTAATACATCGAAGTATATTTATAATGACACCCAGTCATCGCTCGGTCCTAAGATCTATGCTCCAAGACATAATTTAAATGACAAAACCTCAGCCCGTGGCAATAATCCATGCGCGTCACGCCTCAAGACGTGGCAGATTTCGGAGTAAAGTTCGTGGTTTGACGAAGACTGATTGTTAGAGAAGCGTTATGACGCCCGACTTCGACTTATTATGAGGGAAGCGTTGAGAACATGACACAGATTAATATGCGAGTAATACACCAGATTTATTAATCACTGTAACATCTGAGGAAAGCACGCAGTGTTGACAGCATCCAAGTGGTTCGCCAGACCGGATTATTAAGTCTTGCTATTATGAGGATATTTCAAGGTGTAAGAATGCGTCTTAATATTCCGTAAAGGTAAATTAACGATCCAGCGTTAAGAGAAACGATTTGAGAACACTTTCTTAAAAAGAATATAATTTAGAACCAACCCTTTTATTTACATTTCTCATAGGCAGAAAAATATAAGTATTATCAAAATGATATAACTTTTGAGAATAATTTATGTCTTAACGAACTAGTTTTATAATGTGCCATATTGTAAATATAGATGAAACGTTTAAGGAATGCAAGAAACCTGGTGCCATCATTTCTGAAAATTTCAATGCAACATATACAGATAAAAATATCAAAATACCACCCTCTTTGAAAGATCTTTTTAAAATTAATGTGGATCATAAAAGATGAACCTTATTTTAAATTCCATTAACGATATACTGATTTACATTTAACTTTTGGAAAATACATTTAAAGTATTTTAAAACAGGATATAGAGCATTAAATTTATTTTATAAAACATGATATATTGAAATGTTAATTAATTTTACTAAAATATATCAACCAAAGTATTATTTTGTTTAAAATATTTTGAGCATTTGTTTAATTCATATAAATGATTTCACATTCATTTCAACAGTCTTTCAGGTATGGATGCTGCATAACTATGTCTAATCATATTACTAAAGACAATAGCGAATAGCTGTTTCGTTACAATGAAAATCGTTGAAAAATATCATCTGCACCACATAAATATTTGTTAATTTAAAATCATGTAATTTTAGTGGTCATCGACATTTTCAATCAAAACCAACTGCTTACTTATAAATTTCAATTTCTTGATAAACAAAATTAATCATTTTCACTGCAAATGAAGAAATATCCCGCTATTGATGGGAAATTGACATTTTAAACTTATAATAAACATTAATATATTACTGGAAAAATGATCTCGTAATTTGGTAATGTCAAAGAAACTTAACTCGACAATAAGTTGCTGAACGGAAAACTCATAATTTATTAAAGCAAAGGGTTCTACATGGGTCCTAAAGAAAATGTAACGTTAAAGTAATGCAGTTTCCATTTAAATCATACCAAACAACGATATAAGTAGGTAAAATTAGAGTAATTATGATGCTAATAACGCTAATAAAGAACTGTTGTCTTTTGCACTCAGAAATTAACCATTTTTAAGAAAAGATTTATGTAGAATATGTTTTCCACAGAAGTTGTTTTACCATTTAATTTTTATAAAGTAATCAAATTCCCTGCTTAAGTGCTAATGAAGATATTTTGTGAGCATTGTTTTAAACCTATTAGAAATGTTTTTAAAAACAGAATCAAACAATGCTCCACATATTTTGTAGCATTATCCTTGCCATTGGCAAGTTCTCTCATAAAAATAATTTATTTTCACTTTTAACGGCACAGAATATCGAAAGAACATTATCAGTAATTTAATAATCCATTTAAATTTAATGTCACATTATGATTTTGCTTCGTTGTATCATTAAATGATAAAAATGATGGAGAAGTCAGGGATGCTCTGAAATTTCAGCTGACAGACTAAATTAACAATGGTGGCTTATCATTGAGCAAATAAATGAAAGTAAAATTGCTTTAAGATTAAATTTGTGTGTGTATACTAGATCAATATTACAAATGCATAATTGATAAATATCTGGCTAAAACCATTTAAAAATAATTTCATAACTGGCACAAATAAATTGTTCTATTTATCACGACTAATGTATCTAACATCTATCAGTGTGATTCATTTAGGCTATAACCAAACTACAAAATACGATATTGTACCATCAGATTGCTTATAGTACAGACAACATGACAAACGTGAAGTGTAAAATGACACTTTATTTTGAGCATCGTTGTCCTTTGAAACGTAGTAAGTTGAGTGAAGGTTTGACAATTACTAAATGATACTTTTCGAAGAAATAAAGCCTTAAATTACTCTTAAATGACCTCGAGCACTTACAATGGCTTATACAACAACCAACTTCATGTAGATATTATTTTCATTTGAAAACCCTGCAGTGGCCAATCAGTAGTTTACAAATGTTATGGATATCTTACGGAATTATATGTCATATGGAAAATTCGGTTGCTCGAAGTTTAAAAACAATCTGTAAACAACTATGTGATGATCGAAATGAATCATTTAAGCAAGTATGAATAAATTAAATAAGTAAATATTATTTGCAGCAATCATTTAAATTTTAGCACAATCGAATAAGTAAAAATGTTCCTTTCTTAAGATTCGTTAAGGTATTTAAAAGTCTTTTAAGTTTGAGTACAGCTGTTTATGGTAAAATAGCCAAAATCCTTTTATTGGTAATACAATATCCCTCAAATAACATGCTTTTATTTGTTTCGTTTGAATAGTCATAATCCAATAATATGTTGTTGAATGATATAAATAGAATGTATTGTCGCAGGAAAATTTGAGTTTAGGTACAATGGGAGAAACATAAATATTAACAATTAACATAAAAATTAACAATTATTAAACGTCAACTATTTAAGACAATTTAAAAATATATTAATTAAAATAATATGCTGCATGGTCAGTTGAGGTACTAGAAACAAACCGAATGTATAGAAAAACAGTATTTCACTGTAAATATTTCTTGAGATATTTAATCTCTTTTATTAACGAGGTCAGGTTTATGATGAAATATTCACCTTTATTTATTAAGTAATGAATACAAAAATTCCTTCTAATAACATGTTTTAATTTTTCAACTTGTACAATAAATAGCCCAGCAATAATAAAACGAGAATGAAAATTTAACAATAAATGAAATTATAACAGGCATTCTTGGAAAAATTTTCTTTGTATACATGCACAAGCTCATATTTGTTAACTCATTTGTCACTGGAAATTAATACTTTTATTTTCTCAATTACATAAGACTTGTATTTGCTGTACACAATTTTAGCTATTTTCATCTATTTTTAGCCATTGATATATTTTGGGATATCTGAAATATGTTTATTATATAATTCCTATACATATTATTATTAAAAACTAGGAAGAAAATTCTACATAACTAGACAAAATACTGTATTCAAAAATTATTTATTCGTATACATACATGTTCAACATTTCGATATATCATTTTCATGAAAACAATAATTCTTATCTTTCATTCATAAAACATTTGAATTTACTCTCGATTACAGTTCCTTTTTCTCTCTTTTTGCTAAGTGGTTATTATCTAATGGACATCTTCAGAGATATTTATCTGTTGTGAAATTTTCATAATTCAGCAATTATTTGCTTTTGTTGTTAAATATGAATAATTTAGGTTTTACAGCTCTTTCTTTTAAATGAAAAAGTTTCTAAAATAATAATTTTAGGTTCAATTTGCTATGTGTATCCTCTTATGTCTGAACAAAATCAAGCTTTTATGCTCTATTACGAAATCAAACAGAAATATAAATTAAGTGCCTCTTAACTGACTCGTTATTTAATTTTTCATACTAAAATTCGTCTCCCACAGACTGCAGATTGATCTTCAGATAAAGCAATTCAAATCTTCTGATAAGTAGCAGAAAATCTCTGAAACATATTAGAGATAAATAATATATTGTGTTTTAATACTTATCAGTCGATATCAATCTCTTAGATTTAAATTTATTCTTGATTTAATCTCTCTTAGATTTAAGAATTTGACTGTAATTTACAATCTAAGTAATTAGTTTAAATATATTTTTCTAATTTTCTCAAAATATTAACACTTAAAATAAATTATTATTTTATTTACTTAAAACTATCAATTAAATTTAAAATAAATAGTCTTGAAGTCAAGGTGTAAATATGCCCAAAACAGCAAACGAAGATATAATGGAAAACGCATTTCAAATGGATAGTATATTATTGTGTGTTTAACATATTAGTCATTCTCACTTTCAATTGCATTAAAGAAACTTTATCATAATTTACATTCTAAGTAATTAAACTAAATACATATTTTCCCAATTTTCTTAATATACTAACACTTAAAAATTATTCTTTTGTTTAATCAAAACTGTGAATTAAATTTAAGGTAATTAAATACAAGTTGTGTCATTGGGGTTATTTTCGATCACTTCTTCACTAACCTTGGGAAGTTCTGGTTGATTTGAATTGCATAAAATTACAGCTTCATGAGCGAAAATTAGACTTGATTAGTTAAATTTGACAAATACGAGTATAAGAAGGATAGTGATATATAAGAGAAATAGTATTGAAAGGAAAGATAAAGAAGATAAGAGATATTACAGCTGATAGAAGTAGATTATAGAAAATCGCTTATAATTTGTGTGATGAAAATAATCGTTTGAATTAAAAATAGTCGGTTGATTAGAACTATACTTGGAATGAGGGATTTGATAAGCTAAGACTGCATTACTTCATCATCTGAACATAAATGAGGATAAACCGAGTTTAGAGATAATCGAATAAATTATTATTGCGTCATCATATGATAAAAATATATCCACTCTGTTTACAATTTTCTAATGTAAATTATTTCTTAAAAATGCTGGTAGTGCACATCACAATAAATTACTTTATTTTATTTTATAAAATTAAGATTCTCAGAAATAACTCAGCCTTTTACATGAAAAGCCGTAGATGATTAAAACAACCTATGATTGATCCATGTTTGAGTAGAATCTACCCTGCTTATACATTTATTTTATTAGAAGTAATTAATAGGTTTCGCTAAATAATCAAGTTATTCTATTTATCCAATCATTTTTGAATGATTTGAAAAATATACATGCCTGACTAGTCATAACAGAATATGTGTAAGGAACCTATATGTGACATTGGAAATCCAAACATTTGGAAAAAAAGATTACTTTGGTGTGTATATATATTATTTTTCAACATATGTGAAGTTTAAAAATACCTAAAAGTAAAAGCAGCATGCAGT
>BMAW01049375.1:18629-25474 GCA_019974015.1 Nephila pilipes
TCTGAAATATAAAATCAAACAGTAATCCTTGACGATAGTTAAAAAAAGGTTTAAGAATTAAATAACGTTGCAGTTTGACTGTAGCTCAAAATTACAAGATTCTAAATGTACTCGTGTTTCCAAAACCCTTCAATTTTTTCTAATTGTGACAATGTAATAAATTAAATGGTCATTTGTATGAAACTGAGTATAATATGACAACTTACCTCCTATTAATGGTGTCAACTTAACTAAACCTATCTTTCCTTAAGTTCTACTAGATCAGTGGTCTCAAATGTTTTTCTCAGCGTATCCTTAGTTGTTAATTATGATCTAACGTGTCCATTAATTAAAATTCTCACGAATCGTCACATATTGAATGTGTATTATGTTACATTAGACTGCGGGTAAAGCTATTAAATGATCTTCTTAGAATTACCAAACTGCTTGGTATTATTTTAAGGGTCTCGCGAAGCATAAACCTTGAAATATTTCCATTTTCTGAAATAAATTATATTAAATACAGATGGTTTTTTTTTTTAATATTTCGAAATAAACTTCCTGAAAATAATCTAATTATTTCTGAAGACATGATTAAACATGGGGATGCTTTATTTCTAATCATCTTCAAAGTACAGAAAATTGTTAGGCTTTCTTAAATGCGATTTTACTTTATTTCTTTTAAGATGTTTAAAAACTACTTAAGATATTTTTATAAAATTTTTACAATTATGTTATAAAGTTATTTCATATGATTTGATTGAAAATTATTCTATTTTGTCCATATTTTTATAATATTTCAAGAGTAGGTATACATTAAATTTATTAAGATATTTTAAAATCAAATTAAGTTAATCTGAAAAAATTTAAGCCTGAGTTAAATGTTAAATATTTTTAGTTTTTTTTTGTATTTCTGAGCGTTTATTTTAATTATGAATTTAAAATTATATACTCTGAAAAAAAACTATTTCATAAATGTCAGCGCAAATCATTGCTCCATTTAACATTAAGAAAACAAATTATTATCATTAATACATATTTTAAAAACAATTTAAAACTTTTATGATCGCTTAAATTTAGTTTATTAAAGTACAATTTATAAATTATCTCACACAAGAAGATAGTATCGTTTCAATAAGGCTTTAAAAATATACATACAATCAAATGAAATGGAAAAAAGTGCTTGGTTTGTTGATTTAAATAGTCCTATGATCACACTGTGGAAGTTGCATTACTTGTTTAGATATTGAGGGTAAACCTCATACTACGCTTTTAACATGGTGTATTATAAAGTGTAACAATAGAGTTTATCTACTATAATAAAAGGCAACCCCAATTTGTATAATGGATCTTGAGTCATATCTCAATAACAAATATCTGCAATGTATTTCATGATATTTAACATGATATTTTTCTTTTGATTCAAGAGCAGTACTGTAAAACAATTTTGTTTCATAAGTCATTTGACACTTTTTTGAAAAAATAAATATCAATAAACTTCTAGAAAAATAAAATAGAAAGGGCTTTCAAAATTATGGGAATTGGTACCCATGTGAGCTAAGGTAACAAAATGTCCTACGAAAAAAAACTCGCTTATTTTAAATCCTCTAACTTTCCAAAATTTCAAAAAAAAAAAAAAACCTAAATAAATAAACTTTTTACCTCAGAACTATCTTAGTTTAGTAACTATACCTTTCTTAATCAATTCTTAATGAAGAGTAATTATGAAGTTAAGCTTTTTTTCTCATTTCGTATATATAATATAAAAATAAATGCCTAAAATACAATGTTAAGCATATACATTTTAGTTAAAATTAATCAGCATGACGTCATTTTTCTTTTTATAAATTTTGAATGAAAATTAAAATTCCTGTCCTTTAGAGACAGTGATAGTAAATACATAAATGTGCAAATAATTACATTCATATTACAGAGAAAAAAAGTTCAAATTTTCCTATAACATAATAAAGAAAAATGTTAAGAGAGACTATGCGTTTATTTAAGTTAAAAAATATGAAAAGACATTTTGATATGTATAAAATCATTCGAGTGAGCAAAAAATTGGAACTTTTGTTTTTTGATAGTCGTGTTTAGCTTTTAAAATTTAGCTATGTTTCACTATTAATTGACAGAGTTTCATTTACCTTTGAAGAAATTAGAAATATTTTTTTTTTTGAAAAATTAAAAAAAATGCTTGAATCTCAATTCCAGGTTTTTTTCAATTTTCTGAACGAATAAGCAAATAATTTTGTGAATTTCCACTTTGGTATCTATAAAGCATAACGGTATGTGAATTGTATATATTGTATAAATAATGTAACTTTTAATTTAATTTGACATTAGTTCATATTTTTGGAAAAGGGGTCCATAGAATTGCAAAAACTATAATGAATTAAGCGCTGGTATATATATATATATAGGAGTGTGCGTGTGTTTGGTTAATTGATGTCACTAACTTTCCATTCAACGGATATTTGTGGCGATGTTTTTAGTGAGACTTACTTGGAAGAAGAAATCAATCAGATAAACGCGTTCGTTTATCGATTACTACAGAAAAAAATAATACAGTAGGAGCATCTTTCTCTCCCCCTTGAAAACATAAATCATCATATTTAATTAGATACAATTCCTTTGAACTGACCGAAATGTATCGGTTATCATCCGTGGCCGGTTTAATTCACGATTCACTAATTTTTATTAAAATGGTTTAGAATGCATATGCTCTCCACATTATTTAAGACACATTCAAAATTTAAGAAATTATCCAGGCAAGTAATTTTGTAACAGTAAAGGCTTTTACAATTAAAATTATTTTTTTAAAACTGTTTTTTTAAAGATCAGTCTCTACATACGTAAAATAATTGTATAATGTTACAAAAAAAATCAGAAAAAAAGTTTCTTTTTTTAAAGTGACTCGCTTTATGGGCGTGAAAATAGGCAAAAAAAGTAAGTTCACGAGAATTCGTGATGAATCGTACCTCCGAGTGCCTCGCAGGTGATTATAAGTGTTTCTCCTAAGTTAAATGGACCGATTACGCCTTCAACTTTACGATCCTTCTGGTCACGAATGACTACTCCCTTAGGTGGTACTAAAAAAGTTCACAAGAAAAACGTTTTATTTCGTAAGTAGCTTTCTTCCCTGTAAAATGGCTGAAAAAAGATATTAAGATGAGTATGATAGCAAATATTTACATTTAAATGACAAAACTGTCGAATGATTCTAAATAATACATATGGAAAAAAAATAGGCAGTCTTATGTAATAAATGAAGCATTCACATTTTGCCATTCATATCAAATAACAAACAATGATCTAAATGCCCATTTTAACTAAGCTATAAAGACTGCTTTCTAAGCCAATATTTTAAAATAATATAACGTAAATTCAGAGCAATATGCATAAAATAAAGCAATAATGAAGCATATTTTTTTTTAAAAAAATAAAACCATTTAAATATAGAAAATGAATGGTTTATTATATATTTAAGAAAGTTTTGTGATTCCGTAAAGATAAAAAGAACTCACTTTAGAACGATATACTTACGGATAAATTTTGAGTTTCAAATTAAGGAAAAATAATAAGTTTTATATACTTAGAAATGTAAATTCTAGAATTTTTCATTACTTATTTCTTAAACCTCCTTCAAATAAGATCTTGCTCAAGAGTTTAGATTAAAAGTAAAAGGAAGGGCAAGTGGTATAGTTTTTGTAAGCAAATTATACGTAAGGAAAATTTATCTTATTTATAAATGTGTACATTTTGTTCCACAAAAGACAGTTAAATCTTTGAATAAGGGTATTAAGGTATTATATTCTATTTTAAGAATTTCTAAATCAGTAACATCTTTATATGATTACATACAATGCAAAATTCAAGCACATTACCTACCAATAATTACTTGCGAAAATAGAAAAAAAATTTGTTTTAAAAGTTTTTCTGCAACTCACCGACTCCGAACAAAATAATGTTGTAATATTTATATTCACATCGTTCGCATATTTATGATGAATAGCTTATCGAGCTCAAAAGTAGGTGAGGTCTTTAATTTTAGTATGATTTATTATTTTTCAGAGATTTGAATAAAATATTTTTATATACTTTGAAACTAGGAACAAATTATAGTATGAGATTTTTGATCCAACATTACAAATCTAATAATAAAGCTGCAGAGTTCTGATTGATCATGGTCAGTAATTGTGGCCGATGTTGTTCCTGTTGAGTCGTGGTCGAGTCCTGATGTCACTAAAACCCGCAGTGTGGGGCTGTTACATGATAAATCTGTCTAGTTTAAGTCCCCGTAGAGAATAGATGTTTGGACAGTAGGGTGTCAGATCAGGTGTCATTTCGTCACTTTGCTGAAATACCACAAATTACGAAGTCGTCTCAGCAACCTACGTGTTACTTTTCAGTGTGTCGTAAATAAATGATTAACCAATCAATGAAAGCATGTTTAAAAGTTGGACCAACTTGATTGATAAAATACTCAAATCAGTACACTATATAATGTTTAATTGTTAATAAAAATTGTTAATAATTTTGAAAAGCTTGTTGTTTTATTTGTTGATGAAAATAATTAGTTCATGTTGGAAAAAGTACAATAATTTAGTTATTGTAGAAAAATAGGTCTGTGTTTAAGTTTGTTTAACAAAACGTATTAAAAAACTAATCTAAATCTTTTTTTGTTCTTAAATACAAAAACATCTCTTAATTAGAAAACTTAATTTATGAAATAAAAAGAAGGATTTTAAAATAGAACTATATTTTTAAAATTAAAAGAAAAATAATTAATTTCTACAAATTTAATTTTTTAGTGTATCAATTTAACGATAACTACTTGAGATACAGGAAGCATTTGTTTTAATTCCCTAAACAAATTACAAAATTGCTGATTGTTAAATTTACATAAACGTCTACGTATCGAAAAAAAATATAAGGCAGGAATTTAAAATTAACAAGAGACAGTTGATACTAGTCACTAATTAGAAGTTAAAAATGTCATTAGTAATCGGAAACCTTTTACATTATAATTAACGGGTTAAATTAGAGAACAGTTGGGGGAGGAGATGATGGATTCATCCTGAGAGACAATTTTGAACTTGAGGCTTCCTCTTTATTAACAGAAACAATTAAATTATTTGGAATTTAATTAACCACTTAAGGGGTCGATTATTTTAGTTAACCACAAAGATTTTAGACCCCGATTCACTCGATTCGAGATTTCTCTGTCACTCTGAGCGGCATTCAACCAATTCCCTAAAACCGTTTACAGTTATGCTGGCAAACCCTCAAGCCTTGAGTAAAAACAAAAGATGACAGTGCCTTACCCCCCCCCCCCGGGGACGTGTTCCACTGGACTTGGAACACGTTGAGTCTGTCACACGTTTCTGACTTACAATGGGGCATGACTACCTACAAGCACACATCCACAAAATAGGTTTGGTTCCTAATGTGATCTATCTGTTATGTCAGATCTCCTATATGGACAGCTATCACCTTTAAAATGGCTCGGAATTCGACATTCTAACTGCAGAACTTATCTACCCGCTACTGTGAGACATGGCGTCGAATAGCTGACAGTTCACGGATGCGAGTAGGTTAAATAAATGTACGACTTTTCGAAATTTTACCCTTAAAGTTTTCGTGTATATATTTAATGCCTGCTTTCACCAGTAATGAACTTAATTTCCTAAACTATGTCGTAATGAATTGAGCCTAAATTTTTTTTTTATCGTAAAAGCTTTTGAAAATATCTTTGACGCCTTCTTTCACAATTAATGAAATTGATTTTCAGATACATGTCATAATAACTTATATTTAGTTTAAAATGTGTTCAATTTAATAATAATCTTTCGTATTAAATTAAATTAATTTTTGCTTAAAATATATTCATGTTAATAATAATTTATTATTTCGCTTTAGTTTTAACATCCGAAAGAATATAATTGTATACTAAAATGTTTTATTGTTTGCTTTAATTTTTGCATTTAATTGAATAATTTAATACTTACTTCCAAGAAACTTAACACTTTTTGGCTAAATCTCATCTTTTTGAAACTTTGCATTGATTTATTTATTTTGTATTTTCTTTTCTTTTTTCTCAGTTGCATGAGTTGTATACTTCCTTTCTTTTTTCTTAGTTGTATACGTACTTTGGCTCTTTTACTATATTTTTTTCTTACATTTATAGACTAAATAAAAAAAAAAAATTCCATTTATTTTAGATTAACATGGAAAAAAAGTCATCTCCTATAAGTTTGTAATAAGAATCTAAATTTAATCCTATTATTCAGTTTATATATAACGTTTAGTTGATAAGGAATATATACGTTATTTCTTACATATCTTGGGTGGTCGAAACTTTAATTTAAGAAAAATATATATATTACAGCACTTGAAATTGACTTCGTAGGCGTATATAGGTACTTTCCGTGACCCTAAGATCATGTTAAAACCTAATAACCTGTAATTATCTCCATTTACTTTAGAATGGTTGCTATAGATATTCTGAAGAATTCATTCTGAGTCTTCCATCTTGTTGAAGGTACATTTACAACTAATTACAAGACTTCACAGAAGGAAGGAGCGTGAAATTTGCTGGTAATTTTCTAGTGTAATTACGATATCAGTAAACCTAGATGAAGAAAGATATTTTCTACACAGCATGATGCATGATCTCCCATTTTATGAAATTTTAGAAACCTCCTCTCCTTATATCTGATAAGATTTAGTGTTTTTGCAACAATTTATTTTTATTTTTTATTTCGTTTACAGTTTTAAACAACATTTTAGCGAGACGATTCATTACAAAGCTTTTTGAATCATATAGGGAAAGGGCTTGTAATATTATTATTTGCTGATTTTTTTCC
>BMAW01049376.1:0-25537 GCA_019974015.1 Nephila pilipes
TTGGCTGAGCCTTTTGGAATTCGAGTTAGTGGATTGAATTGTTGCAATATCCATGAAATGCAAATGGATTCGCATTTAGCCATCTGATTACCTCTGTTTGATTTGAATTTAGACTCCCTAAGGCTCTCCATCGCAGTTCCTTGGGCAAATGATGTTTCGAGGCCATTGTAACGAATTGGTTACTTCAGATCCCTTATAACACTACAACAACGATATATGTAGCCTTACTCTCTAGCATGTAATTTTCTACTCCTCAAAATTTCACTAATTTGTTTATTGCCATTTTATTAAGTATCTTTTACCGAACAACATAATCAAAATTAATTCAGATAAGTTCATGTTTGAAGGAGTTATCGCTATTTTTGTGATTCTTCCTTAAATTTTGAAAACCAGCATATGAAATGTTTTGATATTTTTCTTAACGGTTAATTAAGCAGATTCTTTTTCCAAATATTTCATACAATATTGTACCTTTTTTTTTATTTGAAGTTAAAAATGTTATGTAAAGTTTATGATCATCTTTTCAGAAAATAATCATAAACGAATATTTTTCTTTCGTTATTTTTATTTTTGAAAATGTTGCTTTAATATAAAGCTATCCCTCTTAAAAGTTATTTTGTAATATCAAATATATATATATATATTAAGATGTGGAAAAATAATAAAGCTCTTAAAAGGTTCATAAAGTGTATTTTCCCCTAAGACAAATATTATCTAATTAGTGAAAGGCAATTTCGTAGCTGCAGGGCTAATGTAACACTTAATGACAAGAATGCATTGTTTGTGTAATAACTTCTAACAACTGTTGATGGAGTTGTAATTAAGTGATGCAAAAGATAATGATGATCATAACTACCTGTAGCAAAGATGTTTTCTTTATAGATAAAGGGGTTGCATGATTGATTTAGAAAAGCAAAGAATGAAAATGAGTTTCTATTTAATCAATATTGTTCCTTTATTACTTGATAAAATTAAAGAAAAATCGCAACTGATTCTTATCCATGACATCAATTCGTGAATTAACTATAAATATTTGCATATTTACTAAGCAAGAAGAGTTGGTTGTTAACGATTAATAGTTTAAATTATTTCTTGATACATAGTTAAGAGAAAATTCTGCTAGGAGATATAAAAATAGTATTTTACTCCATTATGTATAATATGAAACTTATTTTCAAACTTTCTCGTGATGATAAGAAAGAAATTTACTGCTATACTTCACTCTTTTATTTCAAATTTCATGTAAAAGTTGATTGGTTTAAGTATATAAGCAGTTTTTTTCCCATCAACTTAAGAAAAAATATCTTAATAAGCTAAATATTTCATTGAACAATTTGAACTGTAACATAAGAAACGCGTGATTGAAAAGTAACACATCGATCAATAACTCCCGAGTCTAACATTGAAAACAACATTTTTTTTGCAAAACATTTTTTTTTATTCATCAACATAACACCTTTTGTTAATCACCTTTTAGGGTGATACAATCGTTCCAACGCTTTTCCAAATATTTTTTTTTCCCCCAATTTTTTTTTTCTCTCGCAAGAAATCTTTTTTGTTGCGAGCAAATAGCGATAAACAGCTTTCTGAATCATCGACTCGTTGCTGTTTTTGTTCCATCGAAAGCAATCGCGGCACCCACTTGGAAAAAACCTTTTTCACTTCACTTCAAAAACCTTTTTCCTGGTCCGATCGACTTAAAATTTTGACACGTTTCAAGCAAAGGTTAGTACTCTAGAAAGACATGGTTACTGGTTTACTACGAGCGCCATCTCTGGGTTAGTCTCGGGAGTTATTGATCGATGTGTTAATGTCTCCATGGCCTTAATATTTTTATTTGTTACTTCATTTTCAAAATTCTTGTTGTACCTGAAAGCTAAATGTACCTTTTATGGATCATTTTTGGCATGGTTCCAATCCCTTTCTTCTCATTAGCACCAACGTGTGGCTATTCAAACAAACACATCGAAGAATTCCGGTGTTTGTTGTCGACACAAGGCTTTAATGGAAACTATCAGCTCATCTTCAGAACGAAACAATGGCCCTCAAGATTCTCCTTCATCTTCGGGAAGAGGTGAAAGGTACAAGATACAAGGCAATGACATCAAGCTGATTCAATCTCCTTTTGCTGAGAGTTACTATCTTCTTCACTTGAGACTAAGTACTGGTTAGGACTAATAAGGCTCTAATATACGAGTCTATGGTTGTAATAGCCTTGTACGAGACAAGTAATAAGAAATGCACTGTCCCAATCCTTTCCAAATGTAGAAGGTGATATCTTAGTATTGTGTACAAGGAATTTAAACTCCATTTTCTATGCGTATAATGATTCACGTTTAAATTTTTCCTAAAAAATATTTAACAGCTGATACCTAGTGGAAGGATATGATGTTTTCGGTCGAAATATTTCTTTTTATTTATATAGGCGAAAATAACAACAAAAAGAACATTTCTTTCTATGAAAAAGCCCATTCGGGGGAATATATCGTATTTAGTGGTGCAAAAGAATTTTTTTTTTGTCGACAACAAAATTAATTCAGTGTTATGCTAGGACATGCTGGCCGATAGTTTGTTGCCGGTTGCTGCTCTTATTACATTCGGCGATTGGATATTTCAACGACGCAGAGTATCAGTGATCCACTCATACCTTGAGGAAGGTGGACGAGATAAAGACTTCGATACGGCTCTCATCACTGCATTAAATTACACAGGTTTGGACACTTAAGTTCTCCCTTTCACAATAAATATAGGAAGTGGACTGTAAAAAATAGTTTTGATAAACACATTAAACACCTGATCAGGGTGCCTTCCCACATAGGTTAATATTTCCCATTACACTCACAATCCAGCGAGAACAAACAGCTTTTCACACTGTTAATACTAGGAATGAACAGTTAAGTTCATACAGTATAGATGGCGCGGGGATTTCAACGTGCTGGGGTTAACAGACTCTTCAATGCCAATTTTGGGATCCTGACCTAAATCCTACGAAATTCCTCAAGGATATTCTAGCTTGAGATGTTTACAAGAATGGGCCACTGTACAGCAGCAAGTCTCATCTAAAAACCACAATTAAAAATTACTGCAGAATAACATTGACTCTAACTCCTTCCCAAATCTCTCTAGTTCTATGAATCAACGATTAGTACAAGTAACAGAAAAAAGTGGTTCCCACATCATTTACAAAAGAATTAATCATATGGACTTTATGCTTTTTTCAACTTCAACAATGGTTCAGTAATTTCACTAATTTTATATAAAATTCTACAAAATGTAACTAAACTAAAATGTATTTTTGCTCATTATACCATAAAATCACATTTCATATATGATATGTAAATTTTGTCTTGTGTCATCTATTTTTGCGACATTGTGTTTTTTTCCAATACTGTACATGTTTTATTTAAGTAATTTTTAAATTATTTGTTTCAGAATTGCTTTTTAAAAGAATTTTTTTTTTACTTTAAAGATACTCATATCTTTTCCCAAGGTAATCATGTTTCACAGTTTGATAATTGTGATTTGAAGGTGATTATAACCTAAGAAATTGTTACAATTTTTATCATAAAAAATCAGATTTAACATATTGATAAGTTATTGTCGTATTGTTTATCTTTTTGTAACGATTTCTAAATAAATGAACTGCCACGAATAATACCTTAATGTGTTGTAGATAGAAGATTTTGTTTCCATCGAAGCAAATCTCTTGATGGAACTAATCTTAATAAATAATATACTTCTGAGTATGGGAATTAGTATCTGAGTGTAGGATCAGTTGATTATTGTATTGCCATGATGAATTAAACTAATTATATAATTTATTATTTATTTATAAATTGTCGAAATGTTATAATAGTATCCTTTTTTTTTTTGAAAATTATATAAGTGGATTGTTCAGAAAAATTATCAGTGTTTTGTATAAGAATGCTCATATAAACCCTTATATACTCCAAAATTAAACAAAATAATGTACAATTATAAGAAGTAGAAAATTCAATCAACTCAAGGATTCATTGCTGAAATTTCAAATCATAGAAGTAGATGATTAAAATATCAGTCAACCAAAATCAATCAGCTGGAATAAATTACCTTTTAATTTCCATATAGAAACAACATCAAACAGAATAAAATATAATTATTCAGTATCCATTAAACAATCCATAATATAGGATTCTACAGGTTTACATTACAGAAATTACAGTAATTCATCATAATATAATTTTTTCAGTTATTATGATGAAAAAACTTATAAGACATGCATCATTTCTTCATATCGTTATATACATGGTTATTTTAGCTTAACAGTAATTTAAAGATTCATTTCTGGCATCACATAAAATCTCAATAATACATTTATTCCCCTTTCAACATCTGAAAAGCATCTTAAAATTAGAAGGCAGCTTGTAATCTAGAATCAAATTAAATCTGCTTTATGACCACAATTACTAATCAATGAAAATTGCATCTCACTTTTCTACATAAAATGGAAATAACATTGTTTATGCTTGACACAAATATTAAAAATCGGTCAAAAGTAGGCAGCCGGAAACATGCAAAAAACAAATTGATTGATTCGTTCAATAATAAAATTTTCATTTCTGCATGAACTAAAAGGTAGAAACTTTTACATTAAAATTTCTGAGAAATTTACAGACTGATAATTTGATTTTTATCTGCTAGTCAATCTTTCTATTGGCGAAATGTTTGTCAATTTTCATTGATAAACGATGAACTTAAATTCAATGTTCGTTTTCTTGAGAAAATTTTCACTTGTTAGTTTCCGTTTAGTTCTCATATCGCATAAAACTTTCACCATGTTTCATAATTTTGCCTGTAGCATAGATAGCGATGCCGATATTTAAAAAGACAAATGCCTCAGGATCGTCAATCATTCAACGTTTCTGCTCTTATGATCTAAAACTTTCATCTCAAAAAATCTTTTAAACGAAGATATATATAAGCGAGTGTGTGCGCCTATTTGTACACAAGATCATATAAAATACAGATTATAAGCTCTAAAACATTTAAAAACTTTATTTGGAAAAAAGAACTTAAATGTCATTTAATTAAAAGAAAAAAAAACCTCATTGCTAAAAGGATAACGAAAAATGAAATTACAAATGTTGCAAAAATAAAACATTCGAATGAAAATAAGCCAAGAATTTATTGAAATACACCAAACAAAATATCAATTTAATACATCTAAAAACGATAAATAAAGTTACATGCTATTTAAGAATCAAACAACGTATTAAAATCATTGCAAAGTAAGAAAAAAGAAATACGTAAAAACAAAAATTAAAAATAATGTGATATGTATATATATATACAAGTGTTTTATCAAAAAAATAATTTTTTTTTAATATTTCCTCTAATAAAATAATTACTATTCATAACACTTTCTTTTCTGTTGATTGTTAAAAATAAACCAAAAATTTACATTTTATATAAGTATTTAACCAATTACGTGAAAATGAATTGATAGTTTATAAAAACTAAAACTTAAATATTTTCTTAGAAAAGACCTTTCACTAACAGAAAATAATTACATATTTTGCTTGGTAATTAAAAAAGTTTTAATAAAAAGATATTTTAGTAGGTATCAACTTATATATCAAAACAAAATATAAAGATAAAGAATTAAATTTAAAAAAATCCAATATTTTTCTGATAATAGCAATTAACTTATCGTATCCACAATAGATGGCAGCACAAATAAGAAAAATGTAAAGCTTATTTAGCGTCTTTGACCTTCAAGTTACCATTTAAGTCTGTCACCAGATTCTACAACACACTTCGCCTCGGAGAAATTTACATTAAAACAAATCTTTTAATTTATAACAGTTGTTACACAAACTATAACAGTCAATACAATTACGCATCATCACCTGCTTGTAAACTTGATGTTATAAATTTAAAATTATAATTATGTACATTAAAACTTGCTTAATTAAATATATTAATGAACTATATTATGTTATTTGGTTCGGCATAACAGGATATTACAATTTTAAATGTATATTCAGTAGTATTTAAGTAAACTTACGGTAAAATTCAAATTTTGTTAAAAATTTAAAAAGAGGTATTTTTATTACAGAATCCAGTATAAGAAAAGAAGTACAAATGATAAGTAATAACTTAGTAGTTATCTTTTTTTTATGGGAAAAGTCTTCTCTCTACAAATTTTTTTTAATTATATGACACTTCATGAAGACAATTATGGTTTAAAAATTACTGTGATGTTTAAATCCCTTACGTTTCATCTTCATACGTGCAAAGAATTGTCATACATTTTAATGAATGGATGGCCTCATAAGTAAGACGCAGGGCTGGTCATCTGTGGGTTGTGACGCAGGCTATGCACCGGGGCTGCGCAGTTGAAGGGGCTCCAACATGATCAAGAACTAAAATAATGTACTCTTGCTCATCCAAACTAGACAAAATTTGTATCATTGTCAGTCCGACGTAAAGTTCATTTCATCGTAAAAATTGTTATAGTAGATCTATGAATTTCGGCAATCTTCAAACTAACTCTCTCGATGATGGGAATGATTAGATTTTGTTATTTGATTCATGGAATTTCCGAGTATTCCCACCTAAATGGACAACTACAAAGATAACAGTTGGAACAGAATTGTTTTACATACTTACAAATTAAATATTTACAAAGCAATCGTCAAATTTACGTGTAGCAATAGCCAAAATTTACGTGTCATGACGTCGTTTGCACTAAGACATTCTCTTGGATAGGATTGGCAGCAGTTCTTAGCAATTACATGTATTTTCCGATTGTTCCACAAAAGAGTTTTAAAAGTTAAATACAAAAAATGAAAACTTGAAAAGGATATTTTATTCACCCGGGAAGAATATCTGTAAGAGAAAAATTGTCGTACTCATTAAATAACAGACAGCCAGGTCAAAAGTTTAATTGTAGAGAAGGCGGATAAGTTTGTACTTTTTACCCAATAGCATAGAACTCATGAAATTTTCTAAACTCGAAACCCGTAATTTAAATTTCATAAGACTTAAGAGTTAATCAGTGCTAATTCTTTTTTCACTAAGACGTACTAACCCAGGCGGCAGAATGTAACACTACGATCATTCAACCGCAGACTAGACAGCAAGAAACATATTACATAATCATTTTAACCTAACATTTTAGGTAGTGTTAGAATAATTGATAGATAAAAGATTTATTTCTCATTTCATCGTGGAAAACTTCTTTAAACAAGACCGCATGGTATTATTCGCGATCAGATAAAGTCTAAGTAATTTAAAGAAAATCTAAAATGACACATTTTACGTAAAAAAGTGTCCTATTTTGATAATTCTATTATTCAGGATGCTATTTTTTATACTATGATTCTGATTATCTTTAAAATACAAAAAAAACAAAAAAAACCACTAGCTAAATAGTGATACGTGGTTCTCACGATTATAAAACAGAGGATTTTTAATTTATGGAGAGTCCTTCTTGGACAATGATTCTGCACATGATTGACCCGAGGAGTGTCGTTGCACATTCAGTGTTCTGAAGTGTGAATCAAAATTTCAGGAGGAAAGGGAGCTTTTCCCCTCCTCCTTGTGGTTGCCCTACATCCTTCCTGGCATCACACTTAAATAAAAAGTTCTCCTAGATTTTGGCTCCTCCGCATTTCCACAAAAGACTTATACAATCTCACGGGTACATTGATACAGAGATGTCAAAGAGTGAATTGTACAAACACTTAACACTAACTTCCATAAATTGCATACGAATTAAACTTCCACGTTTGAGACACCTCCAGATAAGTAAAATGATGTAAATTTTAACTTTTAAATTGCATTGTTAAATAAACTAACACTGAATGCATCAATTATTAAGTGTTTTCATTTGAATCCTTGTTCTTATTCTAATTTTCACCTATGATCGGGATCTCTACTCTCCACTTAAAAACCCATTTGGCCTGTCTTATTAATTATAACTGATGCTAATAATCAAAATTCACAAGTTTGAATAAACTAATTAAATCAGAAAATAGATATTCATTTCAATATAAAATTGTTGTACAGTCACAAAAAAAAAAAAAAAATTCTTAGTTACTTTCACACTTCACTTTCCGGTAGATGTAAATTTTAATGGCTCAAAGGAAATTAAAAGATGATATTGATGAGTAATAAATATACAATTGACTTTTGAGAAAAGAATTTTCTCATTAAAAAACATTTTTGTAGAATTAAGTAAAGAATAGACTATGTTCTAAATATTTCATTCAGATCCAGTCTTAGTTCTAAAAATTTTTAAAGAAAAACCACCAGAGGAAACACACCTAAATGACTTCATACAAGGGATTCATAATTACTCCGGTTTTTTTTTTAAATTCCACATGATAAATGGATCTATAACTAAGATTTATAAGTTTATGCACGAACCCTTAAGATTCCGGGATATCCAACCATCATATGACAATTGGATATTTCATGAAATAAGGGAAGGGATTTAATACAAAATTTTTTGATTGTTTTTGTAATTGTAAAAAAATATTGTTTAGTGAAAAAGCTTTGAAAAAAATACTGTGTATAAAATATTTATTTCATCGTCCCATTTTTGAATCTCTTATTCAATTTTAAGATGCCGATTTCATAAATTCAAAAACTTTCTGTCTTTAAAACTCTGATTTAAATTTAAGGGACCAATTTTATAGTCCCTTATAATTCAAAAACTTTTAAGTAGAATCTAAAGAAATTTCAAATTTACGCTAATTTTATTATATGAATCAGATGAAAATTTCGGATTCCAAAATGTAAGAGTTCAGTTACAGAAGATAATTTGTCCATTAGCACCATAATTTAGTTCTTTCTTGAGTGGAAAAAGGTTAATTTCGATTTGTTGCGAGAGAATTGGAAACATATTATAGATCCTCCATTATTGTTTTTGATGACTAAGAGTGAGTTAATGTAACGATTATTGGTGCAAGAGCCAGATGCGGCTGTGCTTCTCTAAACAAGATTTTACTGTGGTCTGAACGCAAAGAAATTAAAGAAAAGACACAAAATGGTTGACAAGAAGGAGGGTCGAAAACAGAGAAAGATCATTAGGGTAATCCGGGGGACGCGTCACCCGTGTTTACCAAAGACAGTAAGCCCCCATAGGAAAGAAAAATATCACTAGGGGACCTCGGGTCCTGATGTCCGTACTTACCTAAAGAAGGCAAGTCTCTGAGGTCCCCTGATATAATCCCTGGAGGCAAGGTGTCCGGTTATACCCCCAGACGCTGGGTACCCATTTTACTCGTCTCTTGCGGCATGCATCAGCTATATTGGGGCTAATTTGTCATTCCCGCTCCACACACGGGTCTTTTTGATGACTATACTCCTAAACCCTTATCGCAGTAGAACAATACAATAAGCATGAGCTTGCCTGATTTTATTTGCATATATTAATATTGCAATAAGTAAAACATATGATTTTAACTGAAATTATTTGATAATATATTGTTCGCTGTAGATTGTCCTGTTTGTGGATGCGTCTATTTTGTTAAAGCATTTAAGGGAAAGACTTTTGATAAAGGTTTTATCCATCCCTCAAAAACATTCATAAAAAAAGACTTTCCATTAAATGCTTTTAACAAAATAGACGCCTCCACAAACAGGACAATCCAAGCCATAGAAAAATACACTCCAATCAGAAATGTCTCACTACTACACAGACCAAGTGAAATTTTATTAGATTAAATTACTTGTATTTAACCCATTAGCTGCCGCGATCCCCATTTGGGGATTTTGGAATTTTACGTACACCACTCAGTGCGAAAATATATTTGGTACGCCTAACAGTTTGGTTTCATTCTGTATATCAATCAATTTTGTGTGTAACAGAAAATCTACATTCTGTGCTTCGTTTCTTTACAACAAGGGAACAACTTTGAAATTTGTCTGTAAGTTGAACGGAACAGAATTGTCATGTATGAAGAGTTATATTTTTGGTTTCGTTTTTATATTATAATGAAACACTGTAGATAAATATGTTATTTAGAGGGTATAGTAACGATCTGTTACTTACTCAGTCTTTTATGTTTGTATTGAAATGATTTTATTTTTCATTTTATAACGATACCCATTTGGGGATTGTGGCTGATATCAAATTCTTTTCCCCCCTCTTTTATAAATATTTTTATTTGATGAGAGATGGGTACTTGGAAGTTTTTTACGTTTGTTGAATTCGAAGACTTATATAAATGACCCTAATTTCCTTGAAAGCGACGATGCTGCTGTGCCCTTTAGTTTAGTTTTTATTAACGTCGCAATTAGAAACAACACGAGGGCTATTGGTAATTTTAAACCACGGTCAAGTGACGAGGACGACACCTGAACTGGCACCCCCCTCTCCTAACATCCACACCACACCAACGGGAGGACTTTGGGCCCCGAACAGATTTAACGTGCATCAGCCCCGGCTACACGGCGGGTCTTTGGTGGCCAAGGATCGAACCCGCGACCGAACGAAAACCGTCGGTCGCTAGTCCACGACCTTGACCACTAGGCTACCGCGGCCCATCCGAAACCATGACCACTAGGCTACCGCAGCCACGCTGCTGTGCCATATGACAATGGCAATCTGATATGTTATCAATACAGACTTCATATGATGTATTTACCACAGAACGAAAAGCATTTGGATTAATCAAAATAGTTCTGCAAAGAAATTATCTTTGAAATTAATTGTATTAAATTATTAGTATTAATTTTGTTCTTTGCAAATGAGGAAACATGCTGAGACTACCTTTTAAAAGAAAGATAACATTTGAACCCTAGAAGATTGCTTATTCATCTGATGAACACCATACAGATATCATTAATACTGAAGTTATTTTTAATGAAAAGCTAGAAATTTTAACTTTAGTTTGCCTGTTATAATGAAGTTTAAAAAAAGTAATGGGAATAAGTTGCAAAATTTTATCTATCCCTGTTATACATATTTAAAGTCAAAAAAATCTCATTTTAATTACATAATAATTAAATTAATTGATATGATGAAAAGTATCGTATTCTGAAGAAAAAAAATGATGAGGATAAATTGATAAATAATAAGTAAATTTCTAATAATTAATTTCACGCTTCGATGCATTGCAAATTTACGAAAAAGATTTCTTACACAGGTAGATTTCATTCTGCTTGATATACCTATCATAATAATAAAAATCACAGTGTATTAAAATGTTAGGCAACCATCTAGCTATCCTATTTATTAAAACTAAAGATAATTTCTACTACACACTTATAGCTTTGTTTAAAAACTAACTGTATTTAAAAAAAAAAAAAAAGAAAGAAAGAAAAAGAAAGGAAGGAAGAAAAAGATTGTAACAAAAATTTGTAAAAATGTTATTTTATATTTGAAATAAAGGCAAGAAATATTATTACATTTATATTTATAAAATTATCATTTGACATGTAGATTGTTTTGAAAATGTGTGGTCTGAATTGTAGTAATGTTTGCTTTCTTTTGAATCCAATGCATGTTCAATTTTAAATATTTCATAGTTTCATTTAAGTATTCCGTAAATTTCTTTTATTACATATGCATATTTTGGATAAATAAATTTTAAAAAATGAATTTGATTTAAAGGCACAAATTGCCCCAAATTATTTTATTAAAAAGAAATTAATGAAATAATGTAAAGTATTTTCCCATCTTCATGCAACAAAAATATAATTTTAAGAAATTCTGAAATTGTATCACAATTGCAGTTTTATAAAAGTATGTTCTCAAATCTTTTGAAACAAACATCTGAAGATTTCATGCCATGCGTTACACAAAACATCTTTTAAAACAACTTTTATTTTTAGAATTTATGATCAATATGATTTAATCAATTCTTAAAAAATGTGTAATACAAATGGCCTAATTTGTTCAACTGAATTTAAATCTCTGAATTCTCTATTGATTTAAATTATTTCAATCCCATTAAATTCAAATCAATTCCTATAATTTTTATGAATTAATATATTGAATCAGAATTAGTATATTTTGAAAAAAAGTATAAATTTTTACACACCAATATACAATTATTTTTTCCAGTAATGTATTTAATTTGAAGTTATATGAATTTTTTTACTTATTAAAAACAATAAAGGACAAAAAGAACAACTCATATAATTTTTAAGATATAGAATAATGGCATATTAATACAAATCAAAATTTTGTACATTTAACATAACTGAAATATCTTGATAAATCTCAACATTACTAAAAAATAGTTTTGATATAAAATATATCCCTCCCCCCCCAAAAAAAAATTGATAATCATACAAATGTATTGAAGAATTAATGCAATTAATCAAATATATTATAAATTGAAACAAAATTTCTGGTTAGTTTAAAAATATTACTTCCTGTCAACTACTACATTAGCTAGTTACTTCCATTATATAATTCAATATTCTGAAACTAAATTATAAAAAAAGTACTTTTGATTTAATACAATAAAATGCAAATTAGAAACCTTACTTCAATAAAACTTTTATCAATCATATTAACATTGCCAACATTTAAATAAAAAGAATGGAATAACGTTTCAATAATTTATTCAAATCACAAATAACTATAACATGAAATATAGAGTACACTGTGACTCTAAACATAAATATGAATGCCAAAAAGCCACAAAAAAGGAGTATTATGCACAACATAAAACAGCAGACCTATTCTTGACATGATTGTTTATCAGTTAAGCACAAGGGTGAAGTTATGCAGGTAAATCAATTGTTTTATAGTAATGTACAAGATAAAGTTATAATTTTATTTACATCACTGTAAAACAATTGATTTACCTGCATAACTTCACCCTTGTGCTTAACTGATAAACAATCATGTCAAGAATAGGTCTGCTGTTTTATGTTGTGCATAATACTCCTTTTTTGTGGCTTTTTGGCATTCATATTTATGTTTAGAGTCACAGTGTACTCTATATTTCATGTTATAGTTATTTGTGATTTGAATAAATTATTGAAACGTTATTCCATTCTTTTTATTTAAATGTTGGCAATGTTAATATGATTGATAAAAGTTTTATTGAAGTAAGGTTTCTAATTTGCATTTTATTGTATTAAATCAAAAGTACTTTTTTTATAATTTAGTTTCAGAATATTGAATTATATAATGGAAGTAACTAGCTAATGTAGTAGTTGACAGGAAGTAATATTTTTAAACTAACCAGAAATTTTGTTTCAATTTATAATATATTTGATTAATTGCATTAATTCTTCAATACATTTGTATGATTATCAATTTTTTTTTGGGGGGGGAGGGATATATTTTATATCAAAACTATTTTTTAGTAATGTTGAGATTTATCAAGATATTTCAGTTATGTTAAATGTACAAAATTTTGATTTGTATTAATATGCCATTATTCTATATCTTAAAAATTATATGAGTTGTTCTTTTTGTCCTTTATTGTTTTTAATAAGTAAAAAAATTCATATAACTTCAAATTAAATACATTACTGGAAAAAATAATTGTATATTGGTGTGTAAAAATTTATACTTTTTTTCAAAATATACTAATTCTGATTCAATATATTAATTCATAAAAATTATAGGAATTGATTTGAATTTAATGGGATTGAAATAATTTAAATCAATAGAGAATTCAGAGATTTAAATTCAGTTGAACAAATTAGGCCATTTGTATTACACATTTTTTAAGAATTGATTAAATCATATTGATCATAAATTCTAAAAATAAAAGTTGTTTTAAAAGATGTTTTGTGTAACGCATGGCATGAAATCTTCAGATGTTTGTTTCAAAAGATTTGAGAACATACTTTTATAAAACTGCAATTGTGATACAATTTCAGAATTTCTTAAAATTATATTTTTGTTGCATGAAGATGGGAAAATACTTTACATTATTTCATTAATTTCTTTTTAATAAAATAATTTGGGGCAATTTGTGCCTTTAAATCAAATTCATTTTTTAAAATTTATTTATCCAAAATATGCATATGTAATAAAAGAAATTTACGGAATACTTAAATGAAACTATGAAATATTTAAAATTGAACATGCATTGGATTCAAAAGAAAGCAAACATTACTACAATTCAGACCACACATTTTCAAAACAATCTACATGTCAAATGATAATTTTATAAATATAAATGTAATAATATTTCTTGCCTTTATTTCAAATATAAAATAACATTTTTACAAATTTTTGTTACAATCTTTTTCTTCCTTCCTTTCTTTTTCTTTCTTTCTTTTTTTTTTTTTTTAAATACAGTTAGTTTTTAAACAAAGCTATAAGTGTGTAGTAGAAATTATCTTTAGTTTTAATAAATAGGATAGCTAGATGGTTGCCTAACATTTTAATACACTGTGATTTTTATTATTATGATAGGTATATCAAGCAGAATGAAATCTACCTGTGTAAGAAATCTTTTTCGTAAATTTGCAATGCATCGAAGCGTGAAATTAATTATTAGAAATTTACTTATTATTTATCAATTTATCCTCATCATTTTTTTTCTTCAGAATACGATACTTTTCATCATATCAATTAATTTAATTATTATGTAATTAAAATGAGATTTTTTTGACTTTAAATATGTATAACAGGGATAGATAAAATTTTGCAACTTATTCCCATTACTTTTTTTAAACTTCATTATAACAGGCAAACTAAAGTTAAAATTTCTAGCTTTTCATTAAAAATAACTTCAGTATTAATGATATCTGTATGGTGTTCATCAGATGAATAAGCAATCTTCTAGGGTTCAAATGTTATCTTTCTTTTAAAAGGTAGTCTCAGCATGTTTCCTCATTTGCAAAGAACAAAATTAATACTAATAATTTAATACAATTAATTTCAAAGATAATTTCTTTGCAGAACTATTTTGATTAATCCAAATGCTTTTCGTTCTGTGGTAAATACATCATATGAAGTCTGTATTGATAACATATCAGATTGCCATTGTCATATGGCACAGCAGCGTGGCTGCGGTAGCCTAGTGGTCATGGTTTCGGATGGGCCGCGGTAGCCTAGTGGTCAAGGTCGTGGACTAGCGACCGACGGTTTTCGTTCGGTCGCGGGTTCGATCCTTGGCCACCAAAGACCCGCCGTGTAGCCGGGGCTGATGCACGTTAAATCTGTTCGGGGCCCAAAGTCCTCCCGTTGGTGTGGTGTGGATGTTAGGAGAGGGGGGTGCCAGTTCAGGTGTCGTCCTCGTCACTTGACCGTGGTTTAAAATTACCAATAGCCCTCGTGTTGTTTCTAATTGCGACGTTAATAAAAACTAAACTAAAGGGCACAGCAGCATCGTCGCTTTCAAGGAAATTAGGGTCATTTATATAAGTCTTCGAATTCAACAAACGTAAAAAACTTCCAAGTACCCATCTCTCATCAAATAAAAATATTTATAAAAGAGGGGAAAAAAGAATTTGATATCAGCCACAATCCCCAAATGGGTATCGTTATAAAATGAAAAATAAAATCATTTCAATACAAACATAAAAGACTGAGTAAGTAACAGATCGTTACTATACCCTCTAAATAACATATTTATCTACAATGTTTCATTATAATATAAAAACGAAACCAAAAATATAACTCTTCATACATGATAATTCTGTTCCGTTCAACTTACAGACAATTTTCAAAGTTGTTCCCTTGTTGTAAAGAAACGAAGCACAGAATGTAGATTTTCTGTTACACACAAAATTGATTGATATACAGAATGAAACCAAACTGTTAGGCGTACCAAATATATTTTCGCGCTGAGTGGTGTACGTAAAATCCCCAAATGGGGATCGCGGCAGCTAATGTGTTAAATACAAGTAATTTAATCTAATAAAATTTCACTTGGTCTGTGTTGTAGTGAGACATTTCTGATTGGAGTGTATTTTTCTATGGCTTGGATTGTCCTGTTTGTGGAGGCGTCTATTTTGTTAAAAGCATTTAATGGAAAGTCTTTTTTTATGAATGTTTTTGAGGGATGGATAAAACCTTTATCAAAAGTCTTTCCCTTAAATGCTTTAACAAAATAGACGCATCCACAAACAGGACAATCTACAGCGAACAATATATTATCAAATAATTTCAGTTAAAATCATAATATGTTTTACTTATTCCAATATTAATATATGCAAATAAAATCAGGCAAGCTCATGCTTATTGTATTGTTCTACTGCGATAAGGGTTTAGGAGTATAGTCATCAAAAAGACCCGTGTGGGGAGCGGGAATGACAAATTAGCCCCAATATAGCTCATGCATGCCGCAAGAGATGAGTAAAATGGGTACCCAGCGTCTGGGGGTATAACCGGACACCTTGCCTCCAGGGATTATATCAGGGGACCTCAGAGACTTGCCTTCTTTAGGTAAGTACGGACATCAGGACCCGAGGTCCCCTAGTGATATTTTTCTTTCCTATGGGGGCTTACTGTCTTTGGTAAACACGGGTGACGCGTCCCCCGGATTACCCTAATGATCTTTCTCTGTTTTCGACCCTCCTTCTTGTCAACCATTTTGTGTCTTTTCTTTAATTTCTTTGCGTTCAGACCACAGTAAAATCTTGTTTAGAGAAGCACAGCCACATCTGGCTCTTGCACCAATAATCGTTACATTAACTCACTCTTAGTCATCAAAAACAATAATGGAGGATCTATAATATGTTTCCAATTCTCTCGCAACAAATCGAAATTAACCTTTTTCCACTCAAGAAAGAACTAAATTATGGTGCTAATGGACAAATTATCTTCTGTAACTGAACTCTTACATTTTGGAATCCAAAATTTTCATCTGATTCATATAATAAAATTAGCGTAAATTTGAAATTTCTTTAGATTCTACTTAAAAGTTTTTGAATTATAAGGGACTATAAAATTGGCCCCTTAAATTTAAATCAGAGTTTTAAAGACAGAAAGTTTTTGAGTTACGAGAAATTTATGAAATCGGCATCTTAAATTTGAATAAGAGATTCAAAAATGGAACGATGAAATAAATATTTTATACACAGTGTTTTTTTCAAAGCTTTTTACACTAAACAATAAGATTTTTTTACAATTACAAAAAACAATCAAAAATATTTGTATTAAATCCCTTCCCTTATTTCATGAAATATTCAATTGTCAAGTGATGGTTGGATATCCCGGAATCTTAAGGGTTCATGCATAAACTTATAAATCTTAGTTATAGATCCATTTATCATGTGGAATTTAAAAAAAAAACCGGAGTAATTATGAATCACTTGTATTCATTTAGGTGTGTTTCCTTTGGTGGTTTTTCTTTAAAAATTTTTAGAATTAAGACTGGATTTGAATGAAATATTTAGAACATAGACCATTCTTTACTTAATTCTACAAAAATGTTTCTTAATGAGAAAATTCTTTTCTCAAAAGTCAATTGTATATTTATTACTCATCAATATCATCTTTTAATTTCCTTTGAGCCATTAAAATTTACATCTACCGGAAAGTGAAGTGTGAAAGTAACTAAGAATTTTTTTTTTTTTTTTGTGACTGTACAACAATTTTATATTGAAATGAATATCTATTTTCTGATTTAATTAGTTTATTCAAACTTGTGAATTTTGATTATTAGCATCAGTTATAATTAATAAGACAGGCCAAATGGGTTTTTAAGTGGAGAGTAGAGATCCCGATCATAGGTGAAAATTAGAATAAGAACAAGGATTCAAATGAAAACACTTAATAATTGATGCATTCAGTGTTAGTTTATTTAACAATGCAATTTAAAAGTTAAAATTTACATCATTTTACTTATCTGGAGGTGTCTCAAACGTGGAAGTTTAATTCGTATGCAATTTATGGAAGTTAGTGTTAAGTGTTTGTACAATTCACTCTTTGACATCTCTGTATCAATGTACCCGTGAGATTGTATAAGTCTTTTGTGGAAATGCGGAGGAGCCAAAATCTAGGAGAACTTTTTATTTAAGTGTGATGCCAGGAAGGATGTAGGGTAACCACAAGGAGGAGGAATAAAGCTCCCTTTCCTCCTGAAATTTTGATTCACACTTCAGAACACTGAATGTGCAACGACACTCCTCGGGTCAATCATGTGCAGAATCATTGTCCAAGAAGGACTCTCCATAAATTAAAAATCCTCTGTTTTATAATCGTGAGAACCACGTATCACTATTTAGCTAGTGGTTTTTTTTGTTTTTTTTGTATTTTAAAGATAATCAGAATCATAGTATAAAAAATAGCATCCTGAATAATAGAATTATCAAAATAGGACACTTTTTTACGTAAAATGTGTCATTTTAGATTTTCTTTAAATTACTTAGACTTTATCTGATCGCGAATAATACCATGCGGTCTTGTTTAAAGAAGTTTTCCACGATGAAATGAGAAATAAATCTTTTATCTATCAATTATTCTAACACTACCTAAAATGTTAGGTTAAAATGATTATGTAATATGTTTCTTGCTGTCTAGTCTGCGGTTGAATGATCGTAGTGTTACATTCTGCCGCCTGGGTTAGTACGTCTTAGTGAAAAAAGAATTAGCACTGATTAACTCTTAAGTCTTATGAAATTTAAATTACGGGTTTCGAGTTTAGAAAATTTCATGAGTTCTATGCTATTGGGTAAAAAGTACAAACTTATCCGCCTTCTCTACAATTAAACTTTTGACCTGGCTGTCTGTTATTTAATGAGTACGACAATTTTTCTCTTACAGATATTCTTCCCGGGTGAATAAAATATCCTTTTCAAGTTTTCATTTTTTGTATTTTACTTCTAAAACTCTTTTGTGGAACAATCGGAAAATATGTAATTGCTAAGAACTGCTGCCAATCCGATCCAAGAGAATGTCTTAGTGCAAACGACGTCATGACACGTAAATTTTGGCTATTGCTACACGTAAATTTGACGATTGCTTTGCAAATATTTAATTTGTATGTAAAATATTTCTGTTTCAACTGTTATCTTTGTAGTTGTCAGTTTAGGTGTGAATACTCGGAAGTTCCAAGAATCAAATAACAAAATCTAATCATTTCCATCATCGAGAGAGTTAGTTTGAAGATTGCCGAAATTCATAGATCTACTATAACAATTTTTACGATGAAATGAACTTTACGTCGTACTGACAATGATACAAATTTTGTCTAGTTTGGATGAGCAAGAGTACATTATTTTAGTTCTTGATCATGTTGGAGCCCCCTCAACTGCGCAGCCCCGGTGCATAGCCTGCGTCACAACCAACAGATGACCAGACCTGCGTCTTACTTATGAGGCCTTCCATTCATTAAAATGTATGACAATTCTTTGCACGTATGAAGATGAAACGTAAGGGTTAAAACATCACAGTAATTTTTAAACCATAATTGTCTTCATGAAGTCTCAGATAATGAAAAAAATTTTGTAGAGTGAAGAATTTTCCCATAAAAAAGATAACTAGTAAGTTTTTACTTATCATTTGTACTTCTTTTCTTATACTGAATTCTATAATAAAAATACCTCTTTTTAAATGTTTAACAAAATTTGAATTTTACTGTAAGTTTATTTAAATACTACTGAATATACATTTAAAACTGTAATATCCTGTTATGCCCAACCAAATAACATAATATAGTTCATTAATATATTTAATTAAGCAAGTTTTAATGTACATAATTATAATTTTAAATTTATAACATCAAGTTTACAAGCAGGTGATGATGCGTAATTGTATTGACTGCTATAGTTTGTGTAACAACTGTTATAAATCAAAAGATTTGTTTTTATGTAAATTTCTCCGAGGCGAAGTGTGTTGTAGAATCTGGTGACAGACTTAAATGGTAACTTGAAGGTCAAAGACGCTAAATAAGCTTTACATTTTTCTTATTTGTGCTGCCATCTATTGTGGATACGATAAGTTAATTGCTATTATCAGAAAAATATTGGATTTTTTTAAATTTAATTCTTTATATTTTGTTTTAATATATATAAGTTGATACCTACTAAAATATCTTTTTATTAAAACCTTTTTAATTACCAAGCAAAATATGTAATTATTTTCTGTCAGTGAAAGGTCTTTTCTAAGAAAATATTTAAGTTTTAGTTTTTATAAACTATCAATTCATTTTCACGTAATTGGTTAAATACTTATAATAAAATGTAAATTTTTGGTTTATTTTTAACAATCAACAGAAAAGAAAGTGTTATGAATAGTAATTATTTTATTAGAGGAAATATTAAAAAAAAATTATTTTTTTGATAAAACACTTGTATATATATATACATATCACATTATTTTTAATTTTTGTTTTTACGTATTTCTTTTTTCTTACTTTGCAATGATTTTAATACGTTGTTTGATTCTTAAATAGCATGTAACTTTATTTATCGTTTTTAGATGTATTAAATTGATATTTTGTTTGGTGTATTTCAATAAATTCTTGGCTTATTTTCATTCGAATGTTTTATTTTTGCAACATTTGTAATTTCATTTTTCGTTATCCTTTTAGCAATGAGGTTTTTTTTTCTTTTAATTAAATGACATTTAAGTTCTTTTTTCCAAATAAAGTTTTTAAATGTTTTAGAGCTTATAATCTGTATTTTATATGATCTTGTGTACAAATAGGCGCACACACTCGCTTATATATATCTTCGTTTAAAAGATTTTTTGAGATGAAAGTTTTAGATCATAAGAGCAGAAACGTTGAATGATTGACGATCCTGAGGCATTTGTCTTTTTAAATATCGGCATCGCTATCTATGCTACAGGCAAAATTATGAAACATGGTGAAAGTTTTATGCGATATGAGAACTAAACGGAAACTAACAAGTGAAAATTTTCTCAAGAAAACGAACATTGAATTTAAGTTCATCGTTTATCAATGAAAATTGACAAACATTTCGCCAATAGAAAGATTGACTAGCAGATAAAAATCAAATTATCAGTCTGTAAATTTCTCAGAAATTTTAATGTAAAAGTTTCTACCTTTTAGTTCATGCAGAAATGAAAATTTTATTATTGAACGAATCAATCAATTTGTTTTTTGCATGTTTCCGGCTGCCTACTTTTGACCGATTTTTAATATTTGTGTCAAGCATAAACAATGTTATTTCCATTTTATGTAGAAAAGTGAGATGCAATTTTCATTGATTAGTAATTGTGGTCATAAAGCAGATTTAATTTGATTCTAGATTACAAGCTGCCTTCTAATTTTAAGATGCTTTTCAGATGTTGAAAGGGGAATAAATGTATTATTGAGATTTTATGTGATGCCAGAAATGAATCTTTAAATTACTGTTAAGCTAAAATAACCATGTATATAACGATATGAAGAAATGATGCATGTCTTATAAGTTTTTTCATCATAATAACTGAAAAAATTATATTATGATGAATTACTGTAATTTCTGTAATGTAAACCTGTAGAATCCTATATTATGGATTGTTTAATGGATACTGAATAATTATATTTTATTCTGTTTGATGTTGTTTCTATATGGAAATTAAAAGGTAATTTATTCCAGCTGATTGATTTTGGTTGACTGATATTTTAATCATCTACTTCTATGATTTGAAATTTCAGCAATGAATCCTTGAGTTGATTGAATTTTCTACTTCTTATAATTGTACATTATTTTGTTTAATTTTGGAGTATATAAGGGTTTATATGAGCATTCTTATACAAAACACTGATAATTTTTCTGAACAATCCACTTATATAATTTTCAAAAAAAAAAAGGATACTATTATAACATTTCGACAATTTATAAATAAATAATAAATTATATAATTAGTTTAATTCATCATGGCAATACAATAATCAACTGATCCTACACTCAGATACTAATTCCCATACTCAGAAGTATATTATTTATTAAGATTAGTTCCATCAAGAGATTTGCTTCGATGGAAACAAAATCTTCTATCTACAACACATTAAGGTATTATTCGTGGCAGTTCATTTATTTAGAAATCGTTACAAAAAGATAAACAATACGACAATAACTTATCAATATGTTAAATCTGATTTTTTATGATAAAAATTGTAACAATTTCTTAGGTTATAATCACCTTCAAATCACAATTATCAAACTGTGAAACATGATTACCTTGGGAAAAGATATGAGTATCTTTAAAGTAAAAAAAAAATTCTTTTAAAAAGCAATTCTGAAACAAATAATTTAAAAATTACTTAAATAAAACATGTACAGTATTGGAAAAAAACACAATGTCGCAAAAATAGATGACACAAGACAAAATTTACATATCATATATGAAATGTGATTTTATGGTATAATGAGCAAAAATACATTTTAGTTTAGTTACATTTTGTAGAATTTTATATAAAATTAGTGAAATTACTGAACCATTGTTGAAGTTGAAAAAAGCATAAAGTCCATATGATTAATTCTTTTGTAAATGATGTGGGAACCACTTTTTTCTGTTACTTGTACTAATCGTTGATTCATAGAACTAGAGAGATTTGGGAAGGAGTTAGAGTCAATGTTATTCTGCAGTAATTTTTAATTGTGGTTTTTAGATGAGACTTGCTGCTGTACAGTGGCCCATTCTTGTAAACATCTCAAGCTAGAATATCCTTGAGGAATTTCGTAGGATTTAGGTCAGGATCCCAAAATTGGCATTGAAGAGTCTGTTAACCCCAGCACGTTGAAATCCCCGCGCCATCTATACTGTATGAACTTAACTGTTCATTCCTAGTATTAACAGTGTGAAAAGCTGTTTGTTCTCGCTGGATTGTGAGTGTAATGGGAAATATTAACCTATGTGGGAAGGCACCCTGATCAGGTGTTTAATGTGTTTATCAAAACTATTTTTTACAGTCCACTTCCTATATTTATTGTGAAAGGGAGAACTTAAGTGTCCAAACCTGTGTAATTTAATGCAGTGATGAGAGCCGTATCGAAGTCTTTATCTCGTCCACCTTCCTCAAGGTATGAGTGGATCACTGATACTCTGCGTCGTTGAAATATCCAATCGCCGAATGTAATAAGAGCAGCAACCGGCAACAAACTATCGGCCAGCATGTCCTAGCATAACACTGAATTAATTTTGTTGTCGACAAAAAAAAAATTCTTTTGCACCACTAAATACGATATATTCCCCCGAATGGGCTTTTTCATAGAAAGAAATGTTCTTTTTGTTGTTATTTTCGCCTATATAAATAAAAAGAAATATTTCGACCGAAAACATCATATCCTTCCACTAGGTATCAGCTGTTAAATATTTTTTAGGAAAAATTTAAACGTGAATCATTATACGCATAGAAAATGGAGTTTAAATTCCTTGTACACAATACTAAGATATCACCTTCTACATTTGGAAAGGATTGGGACAGTGCATTTCTTATTACTTGTCTCGTACAAGGCTATTACAACCATAGACTCGTATATTAGAGCCTTATTAGTCCTAACCAGTACTTAGTCTCAAGTGAAGAAGATAGTAACTCTCAGCAAAAGGAGATTGAATCAGCTTGATGTCATTGCCTTGTATCTTGTACCTTTCACCTCTTCCCGAAGATGAAGGAGAATCTTGAGGGCCATTGTTTCGTTCTGAAGATGAGCTGATAGTTTCCATTAAAGCCTTGTGTCGACAACAAACACCGGAATTCTTCGATGTGTTTGTTTGAATAGCCACACGTTGGTGCTAATGAGAAGAAAGGGATTGGAACCATGCCAAAAATGATCCATAAAAGGTACATTTAGCTTTCAGGTACAACAAGAATTTTGAAAATGAAGTAACAAATAAAAATATTAAGGCCATGGAGACATTAACACATCGATCAATAACTCCCGAGACTAACCCAGAGATGGCGCTCGTAGTAAACCAGTAACCATGTCTTTCTAGAGTACTAACCTTTGCTTGAAACGTGTCAAAATTTTAAGTCGATCGGACCAGGAAAAAGGTTTTTGAAGTGAAGTGAAAAAGGTTTTTTCCAAGTGGGTGCCGCGATTGCTTTCGATGGAACAAAAACAGCAACGAGTCGATGATTCAGAAAGCTGTTTATCGCTATTTGCTCGCAACAAAAAAGATTTCTTGCGAGAGAAAAAAAAAATTGGGGGAAAAAAAAATATTTGGAAAAGCGTTGGAACGATTGTATCACCCTAAAAGGTGATTAACAAAAGGTGTTATGTTGATGAATAAAAAAAAATGTTTTGCAAAAAAAATGTTGTTTTCAATGTTAGACTCGGGAGTTATTGATCGATGTGTTACTTTTCAATCACGCGTTTCTTATGTTACAGTTCAAATTGTTCAATGAAATATTTAGCTTATTAAGATATTTTTTCTTAAGTTGATGGGAAAAAAACTGCTTATATACTTAAACCAATCAACTTTTACATGAAATTTGAAATAAAAGAGTGAAGTATAGCAGTAAATTTCTTTCTTATCATCACGAGAAAGTTTGAAAATAAGTTTCATATTATACATAATGGAGTAAAATACTATTTTTATATCTCCTAGCAGAATTTTCTCTTAACTATGTATCAAGAAATAATTTAAACTATTAATCGTTAACAACCAACTCTTCTTGCTTAGTAAATATGCAAATATTTATAGTTAATTCACGAATTGATGTCATGGATAAGAATCAGTTGCGATTTTTCTTTAATTTTATCAAGTAATAAAGGAACAATATTGATTAAATAGAAACTCATTTTCATTCTTTGCTTTTCTAAATCAATCATGCAACCCCTTTATCTATAAAGAAAACATCTTTGCTACAGGTAGTTATGATCATCATTATCTTTTGCATCACTTAATTACAACTCCATCAACAGTTGTTAGAAGTTATTACACAAACAATGCATTCTTGTCATTAAGTGTTACATTAGCCCTGCAGCTACGAAATTGCCTTTCACTAATTAGATAATATTTGTCTTAGGGGAAAATACACTTTATGAACCTTTTAAGAGCTTTATTATTTTTCCACATCTTAATATATATATATATATTTGATATTACAAAATAACTTTTAAGAGGGATAGCTTTATATTAAAGCAACATTTTCAAAAATAAAAATAACGAAAGAAAAATATTCGTTTATGATTATTTTCTGAAAAGATGATCATAAACTTTACATAACATTTTTAACTTCAAATAAAAAAAAAGGTACAATATTGTATGAAATATTTGGAAAAAGAATCTGCTTAATTAACCGTTAAGAAAAATATCAAAACATTTCATATGCTGGTTTTCAAAATTTAAGGAAGAATCACAAAAATAGCGATAACTCCTTCAAACATGAACTTATCTGAATTAATTTTGATTATGTTGTTCGGTAAAAGATACTTAATAAAATGGCAATAAACAAATTAGTGAAATTTTGAGGAGTAGAAAATTACATGCTAGAGAGTAAGGCTACATATATCGTTGTTGTAGTGTTATAAGGGATCTGAAGTAACCAATTCGTTACAATGGCCTCGAAACATCATTTGCCCAAGGAACTGCGATGGAGAGCCTTAGGGAGTCTAAATTCAAATCAAACAGAGGTAATCAGATGGCTAAATGCGAATCCATTTGCATTTCATGGATATTGCAACAATTCAATCCACTAACTCGAATTCCAAAAGGCTCAGCCAA
>BMAW01049378.1:0-94575 GCA_019974015.1 Nephila pilipes
TATATATAATTCCTTCTTTAGAAATAATTATTTACTGGTATAATTTTGTTATGAAAAAAGAATTGAAGTGAGGAAATTGAGTAAATGAATTACCTATAATTTTCAATAATATATCTAAATATTTTGTTTTATATTTACTAATATTAATTTGAATTAGACTTAAATATGTAGTATAAAAATTTAAGTTAGATTTATTTTCAGAAAGCTTGTTACAATTCAAAACAAGTAGGTCATCAAAATATCTTTATATAAGAAAGTTATCTCTATCAATATAATTATGTTCATTATTGGGAAGTAGTTGTTCGTCTAACTATTACTGGCAACTCTACCTTGGGGAATGCCATTAGTGGGCTTAAATTTTCTTATATTCATGATTTTATAAAAAAAAAATATTAATTAAAGTTTTAAATTTATCTTAAGCTTTGAATTCATTAATATTATAATCCTTATAAATAATTAACAGTGTTTTAACTCGATCATCTATGTCTGTCTAATTAAAGAAGTTTTCAAAATCATAACTATATATGTTTAATAGATCTTAGTCTTTTATTTTCTTAATAATATCAATATGTCTTAACAATATCGTGGTAGCAGTTTTGTGTAATTTATTAATAATATATTGTAATGTTTCTTGTAATAATTTACATACTTTTGTAATATAAGTATTACAATCATCAGTGACCGTTCAAAATTTAATGGAGTCGTTA
The DNA here is from genome assembly GCA_019974015.1 of Nephila pilipes. NCBI lineage: Eukaryota > Metazoa > Arthropoda > Arachnida > Araneae > Nephilidae > Nephila > Nephila pilipes. The sequence continues at coordinate 708 of BMAW01049378.1, forward strand.
TGAAATTTTAGAATGATATAAAGATATGAAGGAATTAAATTTTATATACTAATTTGTAAACCTTTTTTTTATATATATAGAGCTGTAATTCTATAATTAATTTCTATATCACTAATATTATTTGCTAAATAATAATTATTCCCTTCTTTATGTTTCTTAATATTTAAATTATAATAATATTTACTCATAAATGCCTAATCATTTGGAACTTTATCAAACTCATAACAAATAATAAATAATAACTTTGAACTCATAACAAATAATAAAGTCTTTTGATAAATCTATAATTTGTTTTTAGTACCTTATATTTTAATACCATTTTAAGCCTTAAAATTTCTGTCATTAATATCTTTATAAATCTAGTATTTATATTCATTAAATGCTTCTACTGGGAAACTACATTTAATTGAAATATGATTAATAAAACTATTGATCTCATAAAATAACCTACTTTTAATGAAATAACTACTAATTGAGATCGCAATACGAAAATCTGTACCCATATTCATAATATCTTTCAATACCCTATCGTTTACAATTCGCAAATCACCAATAATGAAACTTTTTATTCTCTTTATTAAAAACATCTTTATATTCAGTACAGTTGCATTTTATTTCATTCCCTCTTCATATCTTTCATACTATTACAATTAACAACGTAATTATTTGATTTTTGTTAAATATAAAAGTTTTTTAAATGTAATATTTTTGAATATGAAATTCCTTATATTTATCAAAAATATCATTAAAAGTAATCTTATTAAAAGAATCACTTATAAAAAAAATGTGCAGTTAATGACTATACTATTAATTTCTTTTTTATCTTTTATTTTATATTTATATATTAGATGGTTAGTAATACGGTTAATATTATGTAAACACAATAGTTGTCTATTTTTAATCATTATTTAGGAAGAATTTAAGAATTCTAATTTTTTTTGCACAAATTTGTAAATATTAAAAATATTAATTACTAAAAAAGCAAAGCAAGTAATACTTTTAACAATGTAATTATTTTCAAAATTATTATTTAAATCACAAATCTTTTTCACACTTTCAATTTTATTAAAGCTTTTTATTTTACGGTTATTGTTCTGTTTAATTTTTAACCTCTTTATTTTTATAATATTTAAATTAATTTTTGTCAAAAAAAATTTTTTATTATCTTTCTGTTTTATAACCAGTAAAATATTTCTATTTAAGTACAGATCATTCAATCCATAAGGACAAGCATTATTATAAAGCCTTATAAAATAATTTTGCCTCGATAACCTTTTTCTTATTATTTGGTTCTATTTTGATAATCAAAATTTCAATATTTTCTAACTTAGGCAAATGGAAATGACTTATCTAAATTTTATAGTTATTTTTAAACAATTATTGTGTATATATTCTTCGTTTATATGATGTCATTTTAATAATAAGGCGTTTTAATTTAAATCATTGACAAATGCATGCAATCTCTTCGTAAAGTGTGATTGGTGCAAACTGAATATTTTCTTCTTATCATACATAAAAACTCCATATACAGTTACCAAAAGTTTCATGTCATACACAATTATCAAATAACAATTTTAAAAAAAAGGAAAATATTGACCTGTCTTTCTCGATGTTTTTAGAAGAAAGTGATTTTTTCTAAATAGTTTTTTTTTTTTTTTCATTAAGCCTTGATGCCTAGTTAAGATAAATGCTGCTAGCCAAACTACTTAATGGAATATTTAATTGACTTTAAAAATTAAGAGAAATAATTAACTCTCATTGTAACGTCTGCACTTCATTACTCTTATTCTTTACTTCTTCATTACTCTTATTCTTTACTTCTTCATTACTCTTATTCTTTACTTCTTCATTACTCATATATGGATTCTCATACCATATATTATTAATTTATATTAAGTAATAATGACCAAATTCTAACTGAAGACCCGCAAGAGCGAAACAGAATTCTTTATTAATTATCACTGTAGAATATCTAATGGTGTTTTCTGTAGGATCCCAACTTAACTCACAATCCTAATTTACGATATAAATAAGAAATCTTATCTTACCAGTTCACTCAATCCTAATTCAATAACTCTCATGAACAGTAAATATGTATCTGAACATATTTTGAGTGGAACTCTCTTCAATCCACAAAACTAACATATGAATTTCAATCTGAATAATAGTTTTCAGACAGAAAATTCCCTCCCCTCTCTTTTTCCTTCATTTTCCATTAATTTTATATAATCTATATATCATTATATCTCAATAACTTTACTTCACTTCTATTTTCATCTAATTTACCTATTCACGTTTTATTTCCATTGAGAAGAAATTGCAGTTTTATGCAAATCAAACTGATAAAAGTCCCGAAAGTTGTGACGGCGCCACATTCCTGCTTGCCTCTTGTGCCATAGCTAAACTCAATGTTTTAACACTAAAAGTCAATAAGTTGATCAAAGAGACGTTAGAACAATAATCACAATATTTATTACTTGTTTGCTAATATAACGACAATTATAAATGCTCTCCCGGACAAGGCCTTTACTATTTTAACTCAATCAACCAGTAATAATCTAAAGGACTTTTACCACTAAGACTATCTTGACTTCAAGCATACATTAACTAACCGATAATTTGTAACAATTATCTGCTCCGACTTCAACTCCGACTGTGGAATAATTGCAGAACACTGGAATCACTCAACCTCATCTTCTCGAACCACTTAACCTCTACTTCAACCTTTCCATCGCGCGACTCTCAGTCTGAGTTTATATATTTCCTAACTCTCCTGATTCACTTCATTTCTACTTGCTTTACATAATCACGTTTCATTTTTGGTTGGGCAAAGGTTGTTTAGCAAAAGCAATCAATCTTAAATAAAAGTCCCCAAGGTTAGTGAAGAGAAACGCGAATAGCCCAACGTCATAAAGTTAGTGAAGAAAAAATCATAAATAGGCCTATGTTACACCGTTTGCAAAACAAAGAGGAAATAAAGCAATACAAACTTTCAGTCATATAATGAAGAAACAAAAAAAATATGTTCCTTTAAAAAAAATTGTCCATTCCTTTCTTCTGGTATAGCTTTACAAGCAATTATAAGTGTGATGAAATAAAATAGTCTTTCATTAATAATTTTCAAATCATTTCCGTATTATATTGTTATAATTATGTTACATTATTACATTGCCTCAGAGCAATTTCAGATATACAACATAGCGTTTTCTTGTTTAAAATATTCAATATATATATATATATATATATATATATATATATAAACTTACTCATTTTAGTCTAAATTTTGACATTAAAGTTTCAAATGTTACATAGTGTTTTGCTAAATTATCGCTCTCATAAACTACAGGAAAAATTTTATATTATATAATCTCTCGTGGATGTGACAATGTTATTCAATATAGGTTTCTTATTTTTTTTCATTGTAAATCAATGGGTAAGAAAATTAACGGAATAGATACGAATAGAAGAGAAACGGGGAGCAAGGAACTGGATAGAAAAACGGGTTCAAGACAAATTGTCTTGTATCCCTCCGTTTACCACAACCTTGACAAAGTAACCGCTCTGTTTTAATGGTATAATTCATCAAGATGACCATTTGTGACGGTTACTTCACTGTGTTACTCCAAACATGAAAAAAAAGGTTTTTTTTTTCTTTATGTTATTAAACTAAGCCCCGTATATAATTATTTTTTCACAAATAATTATTTTCATATCCAAGTAAAGTCAGTTTCCATATAAAGATAGATTTTCGTATAAAAATAATCAAACATTAAGAAAGTTTTTAACAAAAAGTAAAAAGTAATGCCTCTATTTAAGCCCTTTTCAAATAGTGGAACAATGACATTCGATGTCTTAAATCTCCCCCACTTAAAGTAACTTGATTCCCAGAAGGTAATTTTTATAGTTTTGGAACTACTATATTCGTATGATGCTTCAAATTAGACATTTATAAGATTTACCTTACACTATAACTACTGCAAAAGGTATTAAAAATCATTATTATAATATATCTCAGAGTTATATTTAGAATATTTATTTAGAAATTTGATTCAAGTAATAGTTTTATATTGTTTTTGTCACAAAGCTTCTGAAAGCTGTTGTTAACGTGACCCAATTGAACAAAATAGATATGATGATTCGGCCTTTTTTTTTTCTTTCTGGTAGGAGGGTGGTAATCTTCTCAGCTTATTTTTCGAATAAATATCTTTTCAATCTTCAAAGGTAATTAAGCTGTTGATTAAAATATCCAAAGTGAAGCTGGTGTCCTTCGTGTGTTATCAGAGAACGTAATAAGAGAATTTTTAAATATATTGACTTTCTCTATTAATCTCTAAATACCGTATTTCTTTCATTCAGTTAATGTTATTCCTCTCTTACAAATAGATTTTTTATTTTATAGCACATTTAATACGAATTTTATTATTCCTTTTTCAATGCTTACATTTTTTTTTCATTTATTATTCTTATATGGATAAATATATTACTAGTATGTTAATGTAGTTTCTACGTTCATATATATTTAAAACAAAAAAAAATCTAAAAATTATATGATAAAATATGCTTTTAGAAAAGGAGTTTTTAATGTCTTCGTCAACTAAGATGCTTGTGTCATATAACATTATTAGTTGAACATTAACACTGATTTAAAATATTAACTATATTTTTTGTGTATAGTTCACGGGTTGTTGTTTTTTTTTTTAGAGGGGTTGGTCATAAAGCACATTTTCTTACAGTATCATGTGTACAAATTTATTATTTTAATTAATCATTGTAAAATAAAAGCGTTGTACAAAATATCCTGTTCTGTGTTAATTTCGTTAAATCGAACAATTTTCTTTTTTATACCTCCAGATGTGTTGTCTACGACATTACCCGACAATAATTGCATTGTTTTAGCCTATTTATCATGCTTCTCATTTCTTTATATTTTCTACAAACCAAATTTTAAAATTTTTCATTTTATTTTAACGGTACTTATTGCTTATGTTACTTAATACTTAAGAAAAATTCACAAAAAAAATTCAACCTAGGTTACTATAAAACATAACAAAAGTTTTAAGTTTTAAAAGTAGCATATGTAAAATAAGTTAATGTTTATTTTCCACCATATTGCTCTCAAAAATGTATGATACTCTAAAATTTGAAGTAATCCTTTTCGTTCGATTCATAACTTGTATTATGCATTCATATTAATCAGAAATTCGTAGCAATTATTTATACACAGCTTAATATTTCAAAATTATAATTTCTTCTACATTTTTGGTATTCTCGATTGTGTGGCAGTAGTAGAAGCATTACGCGTTTGAGACTTAAATTTTGAAACCCATCGAATGAAAAATGTGGGCTTACATCATGTTTAATCTTGCATGATCTCAGTGTTGGGTGTGTGTGTTTTATGTGGTATGGAAGTTTAAAGAGTAGAATGTTAGTTAAGGAGTCCTCCTTGCCATACATAATTAATCTTGTTTCAAAGCTACAAAAATGTCATCAATAACTAATTGTAGTGATACAATGTGGATGTCAGTTTAAGTCTAATTTTTTACGTTTTAAAAAAATGAAATTCATAAAATCTCGTTATTCACTTCAAAATATTACGTAAATAAATAACACTTTTTTCTCCTTTTTCTAACTTTTAATCTATATTGAACGCTAAGCACTTGATTAAATAAAGTATTTTAAGAAACCACAGCAAGAATAATGACAATAACACGTAAAAAAATCTATGCTTAATAACTTTTTTCCAAATTTTGGTTACTTGTGCACTGAAACAGAATGATTCGTTTGAAAAACAGGAACAAATATCATATATGATTTTATTTTCAATTCTTTCGGATTACATCCTAAGAAGCTTAGTATCATTTGATGCGTAAAATACTCAAACATTGAACTTTTTTTTTTAAACTGAAATCTAGTTTCGCCATAAAATGAGTCAATGTAGGAAAAAACTATAAAGGAAAATAGAAAATTACTCTAATGCAATTTAAAATTAAAAATAGAGCTTAGATGAATTCGTTAAATCTCAAAAAAATAAAGTATTAGTAGGAGTCCTATGAAATCAAAATAAGCTAATGACTATTTTTGTTGATGTCGATCATGTTTTCCATTCAGATTTTTAAAAACTTTAATCCCTTAAATAAGCAGTGTCAAAAGTTTTTATATAATAATAAGAACTAAGCATTTGTAAATCATGTCTGTAAGTACTTTTTTCGGATCTTTAAGCTGTAAAATAATTTTAAAAAATTTTGCATAAGCTGACTATGTTATGAAACAGTTGTCTACTTTTCGAGTCAATTAAACGTGTTTTTACAAGTGTTAATCGATTTAACAGAACTCAGTTGTAAGTCCAATTAGGAAAGCCGCCTCTTTCAATGGCACTCTTGGTGACATTACGGGTTTTTTTTCACTCTAAACTGTCGAAAAGCACATACAACCCTACTAAATAAAGAGGCTAATCCCTTGCTAATTATCTTTCTAGAACTAGGTATTTATTTCCAACCTAACTTTCTTATTCTCTGAAAAGTATCGGACGTTGTTTCTCAGACGTAATTTATCATTGAGACACGAACATTAAGTGACATGAAAATTTATGGTTCGCCATTTCTGCACCATGTTCCTTACTTGTACTACTTTTGAAAAATCAAGCGTAAGGAAACTGAAGCCTCTTGTAGAGAGGTTTGGAATAATTGGCAACGTTTCGAGAAAAGACGATACCATTAAGTAAGATGAGAAAAGCTTGTGTTGAACTTTCTACTTCAACTATTTGAATTAAAGAATTTTTTTGTTCATTATTGTCCCGGTTCTTTTGAATTCGAAACTAAAATCAATTGCGTATTCAACTTCATAATGATATCGAATTTTTTTCAAAAAATTACGCCAATCCAAAACTTTTACTCTAAATTAAAATAGAGAAGTTTTTATTCTGTAACCAAATCATGAAATTTTTAACTATATGATTCAAAACATAATTTAATCAACTCTTGAATTAATTTAAGCTCTAATTTCCCTTAGAATATTTTAAAAAAACCTATGAGCTATTGTCATAAGTGTAAAATATATTTTTCAAAATTTTGCCAATTTTAGGTTACTACATTAATGTAAATTCAATTAATTTTCTGATATTTGAGTTGCTTGATATATGATTTTATGCATATATATATATATGTGTGTGTGTGTGTGTGTGTGTGTGTGTGTGTTTATAACGATTTTGGTAATTTTTAATAAATAAATATAGTGAGTCGAGGCGAAGTTCAAGTCTTACTGTTGTTTCTTATTTCATTTTGAAATAAAAAAATTTGAAAGAGAGAGGCCTTACCCTTACGGCTGGAGATACAGTTCCACAGTTTCAAAAGCCCAGAAGAAGCAGAAGTGCGTGAACTTGATATTGCATGCATTTCCTGGAGATGCGCAGCGCAGTATAGACTTGCACGACCAAAGTGAAAGAAGAAGGATTTTTCCTTGCGTTTATTTACATAAATACATAGGAGTTTCCCTTTTGATCTCGTAGTATAAATGTACGGATTCATTGAGACCTTAGCTGCAGACAGAAAGACTAGTAGGGATTATCCTTACAGTTCTGAAACCGTAGAAACAGCTGACATTGCCTGTTTTTAGAGCGCGTGATTGCATAAATTAAAATTCAAAAGGAACTGTATAAGGAAAAAGAATAAGAATGAGAATTTTTTCCCATTCTCTCATTTAAAACTTTACTTTTAAATGAGAGAATGGGAAAAATTAAATTAGGAAATTGAATTATTATGAAGTGAAACTATTATAAATTAAAGCTACCATTATATATATATATATATATAATATATAAGAGAGAGAGAAATGTTCAGTAAATTCACTTTATGTTATCGGCTTGACCTGAATAAAAAGTAATCCGTGAAATATAGAGAGAGAGAAGGGGGTGACGTTTAGTTGTCTAGGGGTATCAAAATTATATGATAAGTGATTATTCAAAAGTAATATCGTTTATTTATAAGACGTTGGACAAAAGCATTTGCAAATTGGACAAAGACAAATGTAATCTAACTTCGAAGATACTACAATTAGTTTCGAGCGACTTTGTGCTTAACGAAACATATAACTCCTTAATTCCTGTGAGAAACCAATTGTCTACTTCTATAACACTTCAGCCCCCTTGCGTTTAAGATATATTCAATCTATTTCGTATTACCTCCACGACTGCCTGCAGTCCTTCCCTTATGGCTTCCAAGCCCCGACTTTCCCACTCTTTCTACTTCTCACGTATAGCACAGTCTGGTGAGGGTTCCAGTGCATCGTCGACATACTTCACATTACTCGGGCATCCTGGCCAGCTAGTCAACCGCTGCTGCTATAGTTAAAAGATCTGGAATACATGAAACTAAAAAAGGAAAACGTGAATAAGTACATTAAAGTTCGCACATAAATTATTTTGCTTCTTCTGATTAATCATCAGTACAAAGTTCCATCTGATCAGTTGATGACAATGTCATATTTGTCTCCTCAACTTCTCCAATTTGTCCTTAAATTTTGTGCGTAGGGTCACTCTAGTTTGTTTCCGGATATTACAATCTTCTTCATTCCCTCACTCTGAGGCACATTTTTTGAAAAAAAGTTCCATGATTTTACATTCCTCAATTGGGAGAGAAAATACATGCAAATTTCCTCCAAAGATATAATTCTGCCATTCTTCACTAATCCGATGTGATAGGTGTCCGATACTTCCCTTCTTTTCCTTGATATCTTTTCTGATCTGCTCTCAAATCTTACCCCCATCCGTTGTTGTAAATAATGAGTAATTTTTCTTTCGTCTCCATACCCAAAACATCGTTTAAATCATCGAGAGAGCTCCAATCTTTGATCCCTGAATTCCCCAAAAAACATTCCGATGAGCGTTCCTTCATTCACTTTGAAAATCCTTGACCAATTTCTCCCTTGAAGAGACTAAATTGCATTTCCGGTTTCATTTCCATTCATTGTGGGCATGTTTCAGCGTGATTCGAATATCTTTCGATCGTTGTGTTTGTGCTCTCGTTCACACTACAGTCATTTTTGTGAAATTTAGAATTATTTTTTCCAATGTCTGCTCTTTTGAGCACTTTTCCAACTCAATTTTTTAGCCTCTAAAGCCAAATTTGTTTCTCTAACCTTTAACTCATTCTGTTTTTTTATTTTCCCTTTCCTTAATTCTAAAATTTAATGGATTGATGACAAATTCGAATTCATTTTCAAAATATTTAGTTTTTTTTTTTTTTTTTTTTCAATCGAAAAATAGTTAAACCGTTCTTTGAGGTATCATATATTTCATTTAAAAGCTCATTTAAATCTACATTTACTTAATTCTTAAACATTTTCTATTGTAAAATATTTTCAGTTCAAATGAGAATAAGAAAGTTTCTACCTCTTCTTCAGTCTGCATCACTTTAAATCCAAAGACTAGTTTCCAGTACTTTTAATCTAGGGGATTTCAGTCCTAACTCTCTCTCTGTCTCTTTGTGTCCGAAATTCCTACCACTATTTTTTTTAAATCCTACTACGTTGGAATAATCGTCCTCAAAAAATATTAATTCCTTTAAATTCAATGGTCCTTCACGGCCTAGACTCTACTTTACGGGGACGGCTTGTTATTTGCCTAGGGGTATCCAAATTATGACAAAAGATTATCCATAAATATTAACCCTTACTTATAGGATGTAGGAGGAAAACATTTACAAATTGAACAAGTATAACCTAACTACGAAGATACTACAATAAGGTTCTAGTGCTAAACAAAATATATCCTCGTGTTTAAGAAATCTCCAGTCTTTTTCGTATGGCTTCCAAGCCAAGACTCCTTACGGTCCTTCCCTTAAGGCTTTCAAGCCCCGATTTCCTCAGTCCTACTATCCAGTGCTCCTCATTCACAGACCGTTTTGGTGTGTGTGTTGCTGGAGTAACTCTTGAATTTTCGTTATAAAATGTCTTTTGTCATTGTAAGACTGTTTCTAGTTTAAAATAAGCGAGTGCAGCAATTTTAAAGTTGTATAAAACTGAAATGTCGGGTTAACTTTTATGCTAAGCTTTATTAGAAAAAAATAATGCAAGTATTTGGGGAAAAAAGAAGTAAATTTCCTCCGAAAACATATTAACTTATTCCGCTATTAAATTATGGTAGTTTTTTTTTTCCTGTGCTCGAGCAAACGATGTGAGCGATATTAAGATCAGCGCACATGAATAATTCTAATTTGTACACGTGACCCTTCTCTACAGTGGTTGTGAGAGTGATATAAATCAGAGCGAAAATATGAGTTATGAGTTGAGCACTTAAGAACATTTGATCCGTCGACCCCACAATTTTTTTTATGGAATTTGTGCGTGAAATGATCCAGCAGCCGAATAATCCATTGCTCAATACGATTTGTGTTTGTTAAGAGCAAAAGAGAAAAATTTACGTGAATTGTGAGAGAGTGAGCTTTTCGGTTTATCATAGAAAGAGTTTCCGAGTAGAAGTTAAACTAAATCAATTATTTGTACATTTAAATATTTTTCAAAAACTGATACATAAGAAAATGTTTAAAGGCGCTAAGAAAAAGGATGTGAGGCTTATTGCCTCAGAAATAAACATAACTGTTACTGATAAATTATCTACTTCTGATTTAAGAGATGTTTTTGATAAAAGTGATAGTTATAACAGTAAACCAGACTTATTGTAAGAGACGTAAGAAATACTGTAACTGAAAACCTAAAGTATAAAGAACAAAGGCTAATTGGTTCTGAGAAATAAAATTGGAAACATCCAAAAACGAGCTGGAAATATCTAAAAGCAGATCCAAAACTAGATCCAATGTAAGTGAAAACGAAACAAAATCGCTATCTTTGGATTAATTAATAAAAAGTATTAAATATTCAACAGTAAGAATTCTACACATCCTGAAGATAAAGAATTTTTTTTTTAATTCTTTATAGAACGAGCTTATACTAAACGTGTTTCTAAAATTTATAAAGCAGAAATTTTGTTGAATTTATTAGGGGATAGAGCCTCAAACAAAATAACTTACTTGAATTATAAGTATGTTATGAATTTTGAGAAAATAAAAGAATTCATCTTAAAAGAGTTTCAACCAACGCCATATTTTTGTTTAAGAGGTCTCAGATCCCTTAAACTTCAAAATTTAGATTTTTTTAGTTATATGTTAATTATATGAGTCTCATTTTTTTCTGAACATTTTGGTGCCAAATGCTTACCAATACTACCAAAAGCTCCAGAGTTATCGAGAAAAAATGTATCTTGTTTAACTAATTTTTTTATATTTTTCAACTTTCTTTTTCTCAAAATAAAAGAAATTTATCTTTCACGCAGAATATCTAAGAAACCTTTAGTCATATTAATTGAAAATTTCATACGCATGTTCAAAACGAGTTTTCTTTGTGACTTGTTACATAATTTTTAGACAAATTATTAACAAAAAAAATTATATACATTTTTTATTGAGTTTTTCTTAAAATTTCAAAATTTTCGAAATAATTTCATTAAAAACATTTTTTTTCACAAAATCTTTTAAAAAGTACGTATAACATCAAAACTAGATATTTTTCTACTAAATAACACTACTTTTGAAATTTTGATTAATGTATTTTATCAAAATCTTACCTGCAGTAAAATATTGATTTTCGCAGTTTTGAAAAAAAGTCCAATTTATATTTCTTTATAATTTTTTGATATTCCTTTAAATTACATGAAATTAATAGAATTAATGTAAATAAATTTGAATACTATCTATCGAGTTTCTGCTTTGTAACATTGGTAAATTATAGAGGATTGAAAAATGGTTACTTTTTCACGTACGCAGATAAAAGTTAAAGAGCCCTAAGAAGCCTTGAAACATTTTAGATCACACAAGCAAACACATGAAACTCGTATGAAATTTGCTTCACATCTAATAACAAATTGGGATTATTATTTAAAACAACGAAATGTATGTGACTATGAGACTCTTAAATAACATATAGTATTGGATAATTTGTATCAACACTAAATAAACAAAGAGACAGATTCGCATATCAGTGGAAGACTAGCATATAAATATTTTTCCGAAATGAATTAGATAGAGAGATTGATTTATACTTTACATCACGGAAAAGGGGATTGAAAATTCTATTTTGGTCACAACATAGCAATGTCAACTCAAAAAATGTAGCTAAAGGTTTTTTTTTTTTTTTTTTTTTTTTATGGAAGATTTTAGATTGTGTTTTATGTCATGAAAACCATTTTTAGCAAACTGATCGTCTTACTTCAATTTATCTGTACATTTGCAGAGTAAAATGTGTAAATATAGTAAGTTTGTTTTAATTGTTCACATTCACAAATAGTTTCAAATTGTAAATGAAATATTAGTTGCTTTTGCAAAAAACGCTATCATAAATTTTTGAATTTTCCAAAAATAAATATTATTGCAAATGAAAAAGAATCGTTTTCATCATTAAGAAATTAAAATAACTGAAACAAAAATAATTAAACTAAGGGACAAGTTACCGCTCTTGAACCCCAATGCTTGTAATTTCGTTAAAAAAAAAACATCTACGTGAAACTATTCAATCAAGAAAAGCTCAGTTTTTGTTTTCTTATTGATGAGACAGAGTAAAGTGCATATTGGAGGTGGGGAATGAATCTAATTTCTTATCTCGTAATTATATTGAATATTTGCATTTGAAAAAAAAACATATTAATTTCGGGAATAAATTATACTTCTTTAACAATCCAATATAAAATTAATTCTTGAATATGCAACCAAAAATAAAGTTAAGGCTTCAATATCCAACGACGAAAAGAGTTTTGTCAAAACTTGTATTATTTTAGCAGAACCAAACATAACCACCAATTTAGCGCCTTCAAGTGTTGTTGATATTTTAATACTGAATTTTTCTAATGTTAAACTAGGAGAGGATAGATTTTATATACCAGGACATGTAGATACGCTGCTTGGAGCGGGAATTTTTCATGATCTCTTAAAACCGTTCAAGAGCTAATTTTTCATGAGCTCTTAAACGTATTAGTAACTCCTATCTTATTCTTCAAAACATCTTTTTTGGTTTTGTTGTATCGGGAAGTTTCTCGACAGAGGATAAACACATAATTCATTATTGGGCTTATAAAGGAAGGAATTAATATTAAATTTTCTCTATTCCTCCATGTGTTTTCCTCCAAGTGTTTTATTACTATTTCATTAATAAAACACTTGGAAAGTTTTGGGAAATCGGGGATATTGAAATTGAAAAACCCAATTATAAAGAAACATTAATTTGGGGAAAAAATAAAACTAGTAGATACTTCGTTGAACTGCCGTTAAAAGAGGATCCATATACTATGGGAAGTTGCAAACAAGTTACGAGCAAAAAATTAAATTATTTATGGTATCGCTTAGTAAAAGAGCCTGAGAATTTAAAATTATATTCAGACTTTTTAAGAGAATATCTATAACTAAATTGATCAAAAATAGTGAAAGCAAGGAAGAAAGGGGAATGTATTTTACTCCCTTTCGTGATGTTCATGGAGGAATAGAGAAAGGTAAATCCTCACCATTAAAAGTAGTATTTAACGCTTCTTCCTTAACCATTAAAAGAAACTCTTTGAATTCTATACAATATAATAGGGGTGTGGCTCCAGAAAATTAGTTTTCAGTAATAATTAAATTTAGAAAATATAATTTCTCTCGCTTTCACTGTTGTTATTCAAAATATGTATCAGACAATCGCTATTTATCCTGATCAAAGAAAGTTGCAAAAATTATTATGGAATTAAAACCTTATCGATCCGATTAAGACTTTTAAACTAATTACTGGGACATACGAAACAATGAGCGTGCTCCCCGTATTTAGCAATGAGAATATTACTTCAACTGTCTAAGAATGAAGGAAATAATTTAACTTTAGTTGCAACTGTGCTAAAAGGTGATTATTACATGAACGATGTCCTGTCCACCGCTGAGTCTCTAATATCCGCATTACAGCTTAAAATCAATCAACAGAAGTTCTAAAAAGTGGAGACAGGTTTTTGGACAAATTGTGTAGTAATACTCCAAATTTATATCAAACAGAAAACAAGTTTTATCTTTTTGGTGATTCAGAAGAATCTAAAGCGTTAAGTGCTTTATGGAATTCTGAGAAAGATTGTTTAAGCTTCAACGTTAATAATGATATTGATACACCTTTCACTAAATGTCAAGATGTCAAGTTCTGTCAATTATATCGAGCATTTTCAATCCTGTAAGAGTTCCTATCATAAATAGAACAAAAACTTTGGTTATATATATATATATATATATATATATATATATATATATACACTGCAGATTTATTGGAATGATATCTTGCCAGAAAAAGAAGCCAACAAATAGAAGTAGTTTTTGGTCTCGGTGTATTTTATAAAAAAAACTGTAAGCGAATTACATGGCGGCATTGATGTTTTTGAAGCAGCCTGCGGTGCAACAGTTTATCAGTAACAAAATAAATCAGTATCTATAAATCAGTAACAAAATCTGTTCAAATATCTGCACATTAAGTGACCAGTAAGTAAAGAGTTTGCTCTCTAAAGTAAGTGACAATACCTAAACTAGAGTTGTGAGGAGCATTTTTTTTAGCAAATCTAATTAAATGAGTGATCCCCGCTCTAAAAATTACTGTGAATGATATCATCTTGTGATGGGATTCCATTATTGTACTAGATTTGATTCAAAAAGAACCATTCTAACTTAAGAACTTTGTTTCAAATAAAATCTCTATGATACGAAAATTACAGAGGAAATGCATAGAAGGTATGTTCCACCTCCGAACAACCCTCCTGATCTTCTGTCTAGAGGAATTAGCCCTGACAATCTAAGAGAGAGGAAGTTATGGTGGAATGGACCATTATTCATTATGGAAAGAGAGCATCCTAATAGAGGAATTCCTGCAGGTTGTTTCATTTGATTTATCAAAAGAACTAAAATCTGTAACTTTAATAATTATATTTTCGTTTTTACTATTTGTATTAGCTCATTTGTTCCTGATATAATTAATCTTTGTAATGACTATAGGAAAATAATTCGTATTTTAGCATTTATTTTCAAATTGTAGAAAAAAGGAAGTAGAGAGACTCTTGGATACTAATGAGTTTACAGAACGAAAATCTTTATTTTAAAAAATATCTAGTGTGATAAGTTTCGAGAAGACATTAAACACAAATAAACAGGTAAAATAAATTATAATATACAAATAAAAAAATTATTCATTCATTTCTAGATGAAGAACTACTATTGAAGCTAGGAGGAAGACTCACATAAAGAAACTTGAGTTATGATAAAAAAAAATTCCGTACACCTCTACCATCTAATCATAAATAATTGTTGAAATATTTGCATGCTGGATATAATTCTCTACTAAATTATTTAAGACAAAAGTTTTGGATAGTTAATGGTAGGAGTTTGTGCAGAAAAATTGTATACAAGTGTGTAATTTACTTCAGAGATAATCCTAAGTTAGAACAACAGCTGATGGGCCATTTACCGAAAGATCGCATTGTCTAAAAGTATCCCTTTAATATTTCTGAAATTTATTTTTGCGGACCTTTGTATAAAAAAACATTAAAATCAGCGGAAAGAGATGTATAATAAGATTTATTTTTCTATCTTTATTTGTTTCGTGACTAAGGCTATACACTTGGAAATACTTCTGCTGCATTTATATCTACCAGAATCGCTCAATAAGTCCTTAAAAAAAAATAGAAAAACTACTTATTTTAGGTAAATGTTTTTCAATATTTCAATATAATCTACTTTTAGCTCTATAAATTATTCCAAGAATCTCTCCAACTTAATAAAGTCATCTGAAAAGCAAGATTTCAGAAGGTCCTCAAAATAGGCATTTGTTTAGGTAATGACCTCTTCGTTAAACGTGAACCTTTGTCCGTCGAGCCATTTCTTAAGTTTGGTAGTAAAAGAAGTCAATCTGGGGAATACAGTGGATGTTGTAAAACGAATATTTCAAACCATTTGGTGAAGATGGTATTTAGATCTAAATAATTTACTATAGAGAACACGTTAGAAATTTGAAAAAGATAATATTAAAAAAGGATTCTTGGTCATTTTAAAGGGAATTAATTTGCCACCATGTCAATGATCATTGGACATAATAACTTATGTTTACTCAGGAAAAGATTTTAAGAAGTTGGAGTTATAGAAAGAGAAAACTTCCTCACTTTATAATAACCGACTCATCACAAAATTAGGCATTCTTCCTTTGAATAAGTAACACTGATGCATATGTAAAATAATGTTTATGAATAATTTTGTAGTAATTGTTTCTATGTGTAATATTAATATTTAGTAGTATATTTTCTTGCTTTGCTTGAAAAACTAATGTGGCAGTCAATATTGAATGCTTTGCAATATAGTAAGGCCCGGAGGCATGTTCAGATAAGAGATGTAAGTGGTGTTAAGATACGCACACTTGCGCGATTCTAATTTGTGCACGTGACCATTACTCCGAAGCGATTGTGAGAGTGGAATAAATTAGAGCGAAAAAACTGAGACTATGAATTGAGTACTTACAAACATCCTGAATTATAAGACTTTTGTGCTTACACCCCATGAACGTTAAATATTTACAATAACATTTTAAAATAACTCTCTGTAAATATTGTATGTACTTTTTCAAACATAGAGTATAATTTAAGAATCAATATAGATAACATAATTCAATAAATTTATTTCATTTATCGTCTTTTAAAATGTATCTTTGTGTAATTTACCTTCTTTCTGAGAGAAAAATTAAGAAAACAAACAACATATTTATAAGATTTTATAGCATATTAACAACGAGAATTTTACGTCTTTGACTACATTTATGAATTATATGTACATGTTTGAATTAATTAACTAAAAATGAGCTCTTATTTTCTTATAAAAAGAAATATATGACATTTTTAAAATGTTATTCATGCGTGAATTTAGTTTTTTTATTCTTATTAGTAAGTATGTACTTCTGATGTTTATATAAACACAATACATAATATTGTTTGCCTATGAACTATATAGTTTTTTTCGAAGAAAATATAGACTCGTTGAGTTTAAGCCCATTTATTAAACAAAAAAAGAAAAATTAAACAGCTATCACAACAAAACGTAATATTTATTAGATTTAGTAATATGAATAAATTGATTCTTATAATAAAAGTTATTAATGTAATCAATTGTACAAGTAACTAAGGTTTAATAGATACTGAATCCCCATATGGAGTATTAATTTGCACGGAGTTTGGAATAAATTTTTAAATAAATATTTGTGAAATTATTTGAAAAATGAATAATAAAATGTTTTGATTCAAATTACTTACATAATGAAATACATAATTTCTTATACTTTTTTACATAAAGTAAGTTCGTTTTTTAACTTACTAGTTCTACTTATTGGTAGTTTATTTAACGTCCTTCAAGTTCTATTTTTTGCATTATATTCTAATTTGAAATCATGACTCGAACCGTTTTGAAAAAGCAGATTGAAGATCCAGTAGACGATGCTGCAAAATTCCAAACTGATATTCTTTGAAACCTAGAGATCGGTATGAATTTCAACAGTGATTTTACATTTGAAGGGTAATTGCAGAGAAGTATTTGATGTGATTTTCTTCTCGTGCAACATATACATAAAACACAAGAGAAAGATATCTCTTCTTGTTTCGGGAACCTGCTATTAGTATTGAACCTGAACAATCAACAATAGTTCATCATCATTTTCTAGCGCATCATAAAAATTTTAAAAAGATAAAGTTGAAAAGTCCATCAATATAATATTAAAAATAAGTATGAAAGAGATATGTTATTTTTCTCGATGAAAAATTATTTCATACGTCAAAACTTAGTAGCATTCTTACATATGCATCGATATATTCTAACATGGACAGCCCAAACAAAATTTCCATTCTCCAAGCGTATTTGCTTTCAATATGTGATAACGTCCTACAGAATGAGAGAGTAACATATCAATTTGTAGAAAAAAGTGAATTATTGAAATTGAAGGAAATGACTTTTTCCTTCCTGAAATATTGTAACGCCGCAATTTCAGAACGTAATCTCAATCAAAGAAAAGACAAATCTCACAATTGCCTTAAGGTTATGAACAATTGATTCCTGTCACTTATGTCACGTGATGCTTGAAAAAAATACAATAAGTAAATTTACTATACATAAAATACACTTTCCATGATTTTTTTCTCGTCATCATTACAATTTACTTATTAGTAAAACACACACACACACTCCTAGGGTGTATTTTTTACCCCTAAAGGCGTTACAAATATACTTACTTAAAAGTAAAGTCTAAATTAATTGTAAGATCTTCGCACGTCACACACGCAAGTCTAAATTTGTGTTACAGTGGTAGAGATAAGAGAGTTAGAGATTTCTGGAAGATTCTTGTTCTTTATATATGTTTTTTTTTCTGAATAGTTACGTTCTGTAATTAAAACTATCTATAAATATTTTACGTCCTTGTAGAATCATAAAAATGTCATATTAATGAACAGTTTAAAACATTTTACTTTTTGTAGATAAAATACATAATGTAGCATGTTAATTCACTGTTTCGACTCTGATAGTCTTTCACTATACTAGAAATAAAATAGCAAAATTAAATTTCATGTTCTTTCTTATGTAAATTTCTAATAATTTTTTTAACATAGTTCATGTGAGAAGACTTTAGTTCCCATACTGAGTTAAAAAAAAATATGAATGTTCTTTTAAATTTTTCATCTTTGAATTTTTCATTTATCTATCATTACAAAGTTAAACTTCTCACTGCAAATCCCTTAAAAGCTATTTTACTTCAAAAATGTATAGTATTTTATAGAAAATGACAAAATATTTACATAATAACATTGAAATTTATTATGTGTCCCATTTTTACATTTTGTTGTAAGAAATTACGTAAAATAAATGAGTCAAAAATTTTCAATTCCGTGGAAGTTTATAACCCTCTAAAATAAGAAAGCAAGAGATTAATTCGAAAAATAATGCAATAGAATTTAAATCGCCTTTTATTGAGAGGTGTTGAATGGTTACACAACAATATTAGAACAAGTTATTTTCTTTTGTTGATGAAGCTATCTGCATACCTTATTCTAGTGCTTGATTAATGATATAAAAAAAATTTCGATTGTTGAAATATCAGAATATCCCAAAGTTAAAAATTGTCAAATATTCTAACATAAACGGAAATAATTGTGGTGATAAAAGAATACAACTTACTAAAGACTGTTTACAAGTGCTTAGTATCATTAAAAACATTATTCAGTTCAACAGAAGTAAATGGTCGCCATTGTACGAAATATGTAGACCCACAACAAATTAGTTTTCTTAAAAATCATGTGTAAATTAAATAAAGATTTTTCGTCGTATTGGTATACTCTTAATACAAGGATACATAGCATCAAATATACAGGGTGTTTAGAAAATCATAAATTTAAGGGATGATGGAAAATATCTAAACAAGCAATTTTCACCATACAATGCACAGACAGAGAACAAGCGGTGAACCTCTAGAACCTTTACTGCCGCATGAAAGAACGAAACACCAAACGGATAGAGGAGGTTCTAAATAATTTTATTGACAGAATGTGTATCAAAATTACAGAAAATGCTAAAAGCAATGGCTGTCTGTGGTAATGCAGGCGTTGCACCTACCATGTAGCAAGCTGCATACTTTTTCAAACACTTCCGGTATATCTTGGATGGCACCGGCAGCAAGAGAAACCCTGGCAAGACCTCGTCGGAGTTGATGAGGCTTTCGTAGACAAGACTTTTCAAATGGCCCCATAGAGAAAAGTTCAGACAGGAGAGATCGGAAGAGCATGCCGGACAAGGTGTGGACTCACCTCGAGCAATCCATCTCTCTAAGAAATTAGCGTCTAAAGTGCTCCGCACATCCAAGCAGAAATGGGGTGGTGCGCCGTAGTACAGAAACCACATAAGTGCTTGTATATTGGCTGCAACAGATTGCAAGGACTCTGGCAATACCTCTTATAAAAATGTGAGGTACACTTTGCCGCCCAGGAGGAATAGCAGAATGTAAGGGCCAATCAAATAGTCAGTCATAATTCCAACCCAAATATTTGTGTTGAAACGATTCTGATACGCATGAGGACGTGTATCGCACGAATTGCTAAATGTCCACTCATGAAGGTTGTGGGTATTCGAAATGCCTTCACGAGTGATGGTGAATTCATTCGTGAATAATGCATATGCACTAAAATCAGGCTTCACTGATAGCTGTTGCAAAATCTAACGTGCAAGCTCGACACGTGGAGCATAATCTGTAGGTATTAAGGCTTGCACTTTCTGTTCATAATAGAGGTTTAATCATTTGTCCAGTACTACTCGCCAAACAATCAAGTGAAGACATTTACAGCACTGAAACCTCTCGCATGTTATTATACTGACGATCTTCTACTCTTTGAAGATTGTCCTTTTCAACTTGTGGGGTCCGCACACTCCTACTACGCCCTGTACCATGCATGCTAGTGACAAAGGATCCCATTTCACACAGGCACCGATGCAATCGCTCACACACTTTTCGGTTCGGTCTTCTCGGGAAACGCTGCATTTTCTGTCTTTCGGCTTCCTGACCAATCCCATTCACAAGACCCAAGACACGACAGCCTTTTCGTCATGCCTCCTGAAATCCACGGTAGAAATGACGAACTGCACGAAAATTCGAGCTTTATGCATTCCATTTCTAGCGGTTCACAACTTGCTCTCCGCCTATGCATTGTGTGGTCAAAATATGTTCTTTAGATGTTTTCTATTACTCCTTGAATTTTTACCCATGAATTTCGAAACACTATGTATTTATTCCACATGTTATTTGAAACTATACTCCTGACATATATGTCCTAGTGGTAACTGAAGGGTTAAAGGCAAGTTAAAGTTAAGGTGAAACAGCTCCTATTTTTCCGCATAATAGATCTCGTGGGATCAGGTCTTGTGTCTGCTATTAAACTGGAATATCAATAGTCATTTATTTCTTACCATCATCGCTAAGCTACCCAAACATGGCCATGGCCATTTAATGGTCATGGTCGGGAACTAGTGACCGGCGTTCTTTCTTTTGAATCACGCGTTCGATCCCGGATGGCTCTAAAGACACATTGTGTAACGGGATTGATGCACCTTAAATCTCTCGAGGTTCCAAGTCCTCCCATGAGCATGGTGTGGAAGATTGGAGAGGGAGATGCCGGCTCAGGTGTAGTATTCGTCACTTGACTGGGGCTTAAAATAACGAACTCCATCGTCAATAATCCTCGTGCAGCTTCTCAGTGGGGTGTTAATAAAACAATTACATCAATCCCTTCAAGTTTCATTATAATATCGCTAGGCTTCTTCTTTTTTTTTTTTACAATTTCAGAGTTTAAAAAAATTAATCTATCGTTTGGTGCAAAAAGCTTTGAAAAGTGTTGAGCAGAAATTTTTTATCCTCAAATGCTTGAGACGTTCATTTAACAGAAGAGGACCCATTTTTGAAACCTCTGTAACTCGTAAAAATTCCCGAAAATTTTCTTAATTTTGAAATTTAGGTTTCTTTTGTGGTGAGCTCAAATTGTTTTTAAAAGTTAATTAAATATGTTAATGAATCACTTAACATCCCAATTACATTCCCTTTGAGCCTTTAACTATGATGCCAGTTTTGCCCGATAGTTGACAAAAATTGCAATAGAAATTAAGGGTATCCTTATTTTTTTAAATGATTGTACCATTCCGATTCCAAACACCTCTAAAACCTTAATGCAATATTAAATATATTTTAATAATTTGTACCTACCTTATCTCACTCTCCTTTTTTAGTAAAATATAAATGATGCACATGAATATTACAATGCTCTAGTAAAAAAAAATCAGACTAAAAAGTTTGGAAAAAACAACTGTCATTTTTATATAATCATGTGTATGTAAAATTGCTCGGCTTACTCTTATCGGACAATGGTATTATTTAATGTTTAAAAACTGAACCCCAGAAGATATAATCCAATTAATTCTTGAGTAACAATATTTAATTTCAATTAATCAAATAAAGCTCCTCTGAGAACGTTACTTAATTTAAGTAAATTGCATAAAGACATCATTGGAAGAATATTAAAAAGAAATAATTTTTAAAATCCTTTGAAGAGAAGATTAAAACATACCTCCAATTACTGAATAAAATAATCGTTGAATTTAAAATAAGAAAAGAGAGTAAGGAAACCCGAAAACACACTTTGGAAAGGATATAGAAAGTAGAATTGTGCGTATGTGTGCGTGAATGTATGTAAAAGAACTCAATAAACAAAAGATAAGTTGTCATAGTAAAAATTTAGTAAATAATTCAAAAATAAACTTAATTTAAATTAAAAGAAGATAATTAAGTACTTAATTTTAAGGAAAGAAACTAAAAATATACATCCATATCTACAGAACTAGATATTAGAATTAATATAAGCTTTCGGACTCTTAAAAAAAATATATTAGACTGAATTTGAATGATTTTATACTATTTTAAATGAATGTCACTCTATAGTGGCACAATAATTGTTGGAAATGGACGATTGAAGTTAAATTGCAATGACAATACTTGAGCTGAGTAGTACATCACTTACCAATTCCCATCCTTCACTTCTAAAAGAATTAGAGATCTTATAGAATTTAATATGTATTAGTTCCCATTGTTTCCACTCGATAAACTTCGGCAAAACCTTTGAGCTCTCTATCACCAGCTGCTAGTTAATTGTTCGATCGATTTGACTATTCCTTGCATCGAAACTAGCTTATCTGGAATTTTTAAGAGCTGTAGTGAGCTATCAGACACCTTAATGGAAAATATATATCAAAATACCTTACCCAAAGAAAGTTTACTAGAAGTAATATCTATGAACTTTGAAAAATATTTAGTCAAAAACTTGCATTTCACCCTCCAACAAAAAACTAAAAGCTTAAATATATGTTGCATCCATTTTAACATGTGTAGTCAAAACGGAGACATTCATTCCACTCGCATCATTAGCATAAACAAATAAGAAAAATCAAGATTAATATTGTTTTATAAATAGCAGAGCTCAGTAATGCTGTATATAAGTCATTCGATAGACTCGTAAAGGAGAATGGAAATAAAAAAAAAGTCTTTCTAAACAACACATTTATTTTTAAGTATTCAAAGTATAATGGAAGCATTGACATTTTTTGAACTTAAACCTAGCAGTGCTTTCAAATGTTTATTCAAATGTTCAATAATTATTACATACTGATATAGGCTTAAAAAATAGAAATATTAGCAGAAAATTCTTGAAAAAACAAAAAAAGCTTCAATTGCTTGTTTGTTGTTAGATAAATGTTGTAAATAGTATTGATATGAAAAAACTATCATAGGATTATATTTACGTAATATTCTGGAACATATGTTCCACTTAAAAATATGCTCTACACTTGACAGTAATTATATCATATGTATATGAGCATAATCTCTAAACATTCAATACGCTACCTCTTACATCGCCAAGTAATCTATTTATTTATAAAAAATAGTGATATGTGAAGTTTATAGGCCCATTTTAATACAAGATCGTTCCTGTTCAGAATTAAGATTATTAACGCAAAACATAAGATACCTGTAACAATAATTGGTCAGTTGTTATGAAATTTTTAACGTACTTTCTCAATAGCGTAAGAGTATCAAAAATAATATAAAGAAATAAATAAGAGTAAAAAATAAATATACAAATGATACCACAAATGGTTAAGATCTGACTCAAAATGTCCTGTTAATTAGGATTATGAATAATTTGCACAGCTTTTCAAATTGCACAGAAGGTTCTTTATACCAAAAATAAGATTATTGATCATAGCTTGTCACCACAATTCCTATTCGTCTTACACCAATTATTTTAAACTTGAAGGGTATTGAAGGGGGTTGATGTCATGGCTCTCTCTAGAGTATCCCAAATTTGTTGTTCAGAACTTAGGTCCAATGACCTCGCAGTTCATATCTATTTGGCAAATATCATCTTCTTACAGAAAACCATGAACCAGCTGAACTGTATCTGGCCTCGCGTTATCGTCCATAAAAAGTCATATCTAAAAGCTCTTTGGAAAAGCCCCCTTCCACCAAAGTCGTCATATTTCCTTATTATACTGCTGTTTGTAGAAAATGCAACACCATGAAAGAATCATCAGAATCAAATGAAATTTAATGCAGAAACGATTGTACTGATACAAATAAATGATATAAATTTTCAAAACAAAGAAACAAATTAAGCGTCCGAAATCAGTGGCCAGTTGGCAGCCACCATGCGCCAATATTATGCTATACGACAATGGCATGGAGTCAAACAGATGTTGAATATCTGCTTGAGGAAGAAATTCCATATCGCTTGTATGCACAACCAGAAAGTTCGTCTTTGGAAACTGCAGGACGCGGATCACAGCGAGACGCCGATCATATCCACACGTGCTCAATAGGCGACATATCGTGAATAAACTAGACCAGGGAAGAAGTTGCATGCGTTGTGCTGAACAGAAGTCTCGAACAGTCCGCGCAACATGTGGGCGTGCATTATCCTGCTGAAGATAGCTCAGAGGGATGCCTTGAAGGAAAGGAACGACTTCGGGCTGTAGCACTTCACGGACGTACCTGGCTATTGAAGTTTACCCTCAATTCGTATCAAATTGGATCGTCCATGATCGAAATCACCCCAGACCATAACTCGGGTGTTTCGACCACTATGTCGTTCAATAATATACACTCAGGAGGCAGCGTTACCGGCATAACGTCTAACACGAACACTGGCCATCATGGGTCCTACAAATTGAAGCGTGATTCATCTGAAAGACAACTTGGTGCCAATCAGCTCGCCTGTCTCTGTGCTCAAGAGCCCACTGCCGACGCAGCCGTCGATGATGTTCGCCGTGAGAGATCCTGTATAAAACACCCTTGCGCAATCCACGGCGCAGCAGACGACGACGAATTGACAGAAGCCGACAATTGTACACCTGTAGCAGTAGACCGTGCTGCCAGCTGCCTGGAGGAAGCTGTGCGATCATTCACCGCCATGCGCAGCAGGTGATCGATCATCGCGCTCGTCACCTTCTGTCGTCCAGTGCCTGTTTTTCGGAGTTATTGTGTCAGTCAGTCACTGCTTCAAACTCATCACTGTGGAACTGTTCCGCTGCAACCGAGCCACTGTGCGCGATGGGAAAATCCTCACTCTCGGCCGATTATCCTCGCTCTTCAAACTCCGTAAGCGAGATTTCTTATTCTTCCGTCGATGAGGCATACTCAGGTCTCACTAAGTTTGCCCTAACAAATAGTCATGCCGTTTTTCAACGTCGCGTGGCACTTTATTTCGCTTTCAGCATCAATTCAGAGGGCGCTGCGCGCCGCTACCTGCGATGATATGAAACTTTATTAATTGTAATATCTATAATTGATTGTGCTGGAGTTCGATTTTGATTCTGATGATTCCTTCATGGTGTCATTTTCCACAAACAGCGATTTATATGTTCAGTAGCTGCAAAGGTGAAGAGAAACTACATGAAAGGTCGATGTAACCGTAGCAATAGTAAAAATGTTCTTCTTTTACTGACTCAAAGTTTTTTTGAGCTTGTTTGAGTCTGTTTTAACCACTCCCTTTATAGTCAACCTGTTACCGACAGTAACATTACCTTTTCGTTCATACAAGAACGTTTTGGATGGAAAAAAATTCTGATAGAGTCGTAATCGAGTTTTCGAGCAAAGTCTCATTTTATAAGGAAAATTCGATAAATGTCCGAAAAGGTTGGAAGATCGTGACATAAGTTGGCGTGTGAATATAAAAGTTAAATAACAAAAAGATGTCATTTCATGACATTGATTCAATAAAATATTTTATGTTCCTTTATAATATAGTGATAAGTTCTATATAGTGTAAATGAAAACAAGTTTCATCAAAAATGGATATTTAAAATGGATTTCTTAGACTTCTAGTACACCTAATTTTAAAAGAAGTTCATAAGACTTTTTGTTGTATTACGTTATAGTTACTAGGACAGTGATATAGTAACACACTACACACACACCCCCAACACACACCAAACACACACCGCCACACACAAACAACACCAAAACACTATATAATCAAAACAAAAAGTATAGCTGTAAATGTCACAGTCTCTCTCTCTCTTCTATATATTATAATAATGATCATATAAATGATTTAAATAATATATTGATCTCACACATATGGTATTTCACCTATGAACACAAATTTTATCGCCTTTTAAGATTACAAGTTCAGTAATGTTTCAATTTTGTTGCTTTGATTGATATCAAGAATCCATACCTTCATAACGCCTTTCGAAAAAGTTCTTACATGCTGAAAGAAAGAATAAAAGATGCTGTCAAATATATAAAGTTTCTTTTCGTGATATCTTTACGTAAAATACCTACATAGATTGTATTTGCTTTATATCTCCAATACAAAATAAATCAGAATCTGGTAAATAGTGGCTTACGGTTTCTTATTTTTAGACTATTTCTCTCATCCGCCTGTTTTCGGACAAGGAGGAGAGATATTATTTTGTTTATTTTATTTATTTATTTATTTTGAGTTCATTTTTCGAATTTTCGAAACTCAAAATTTTTTTAGGTATCTAATATCGGAAGAAAATACAGTGCATATGTATCTAATAACAAACAATTGCAGAGTACTATATTCATACGCAATCATTTTATATATATTCTCTGTAAATTATAAAATTAAAGGATTTTCCCTCTAATCATCTTTCCCTTTTTTTTAAAACCTTAAAGAGATTCATAAGAATAATTTATTACAAAATATAAATCACCGCAAATGATATTCCTTCTATTTTATAAATTTTAACTTTCTGTTTTATTATACTTATATTTGAAATCTTAATCTTCCAATGAATAAATTCATATGTTTCATTCGTTTCCTGACTTTATTTCAGAATATAGTTCAAAATAAAATGAAAAACAATCAAAAGATAAAAACGATGATATATATGTACATGTTAAATAAGTTAAGATTATTCACATAGGTTAATTTATTTATTGGAAAATATATATTTGGATTATTATCTGCATTATTTTTTGATTGATATTTATGTTTTTGAATCAAAATTACATGTTCTACATTTATCAGAAACGGCTTTTATTTACTATAATTATTTTAAATAAGTTCGAAAACAAAGCTGCTATTTTAACTAAAATGCCAGAATATCTAAATATATACTAAAAATGTTCAGTCTGTTCTGAATTTCAGATTTTATTGATAAATACCTACACCATAAATTTCTCTGTAGGAAATCCGAATTAAAATGATAGAAGGAAAAAAATTATAAATTCATCAACAAAATGAAAGTGATAAATTTGTGTGTTGGCTTAAGTAACTTTCGGATTCGATTATAAATTGTAGCAGATGCATTGGATTAGAATAATTTTACTTACTGAGTTGAAAGCTACAATGCTATACTTGAGATATACTGAAAGCTACAATGCTATGTATACTGAAAGGGTTTTCTTTAATCGTCCTCATTATTAGCAGTGCAATGAAATTTGCTGATTTTCACCAAGCGGTGATATATTTTCCCAAAAAAAAGCTTTGATAGAATTTAACTTTTCTGTTAGAGAATTATTTTGGTTTTCTCATTAAAATTATCCTAGAGTTGCCATGGTTCATTCACTTCAATCTTAAAAAGTATACTAGGAAATGTAGTAAATAAAACTTAACTAATAACATAATTCATCTGAGTGTTTCCATTAAACGCGTCTCAGTACATTGAACTCAGTTATTCAAACTACAGAGATAAATCGTTGAAAAGGTTCTTTCGAGGGAAAATGTGGAAACATAGCCAGATGATTTTGGAGATGGTGATCAACGGTATATCGAATTATTTTTTGAACATGCTCTGAATATATATTACACTAGATATATTTATGCCATTCTTACATTCTAGACACACATGTAGAAACCAAATCACGTTAAGCCTCACATTTATTTGATTTTAAATCAAACCAACTATATAACACTCTCAGGGAAAGTTTTTGAAAACATGTGTTTCCTTTTTGAAGTTCTTCAATTTGCTATTAGATAACTAATGAGTTCCACCTAATTTCCCACACAATGTTATTTTGCATTTTGCCATACTTCTCTTTGAAAAATTCATTCTGCAGAAAATCTGGGCTTACAAACATCGTTTCAGTAGACAATTTTGCCGTAATTCCGTTAGAAAGATTCCTGATTGTAAAGTGATTAACTCGACTAAATACATTAGACTTTCTGGTTGACCTCGTTCGATCGATTGGAGAAATTTTTCTCTCTTCCACCGTTTGCATTAATGTGGCCGAGTAACTTTACGCCAGCTCCATAAACTGAGTCTGCAGATACGTTTTCATAGACACTCATTAGAATGTTTTGCAAAGTTAGTGAAACAGTTAAACGGTTACGGTGTTAAAGTGATTATACCTTATCTTTGATGTACCCGGCCGTAAAGTTATTTCCTGGATCTTATGGATCATTGTAAAGATACTAAAATGAATAGTTATCTTATTCATAATGCTACTTTTCTGCCTTTATAATTGAAAATTCAAGGGTTAATCTCAAAGTATTTTCAATGACAATATGTTTTAGAATCTTTAGTACAGTGCAATTGCAGATAGTTTAGATGGCTTATAAAACCACTTGTTTGATAATGATTGACTTCTTAAAACTATAATTAAAGGGGATATGATAGACTATTAAGGTCAGAATACCTTTCAGGTCAATAGTAGCTTTCTTAATTTAGTGCACTTATCTCTTAACAGTAACCTTAAATCGTACGATGTAGTTTGCATCATGTAATTTAAAACCTCGTATCTCTTTATGTAAAGATCATTTTCAGGTGTTATTTCTTAATTTTATTCTTACAAAATTATTTTATTGTTGACAGCATACTAAAATCTTTGACAGTTTTTTTTTTTTTTTTTAATCTCTGAACACTTTCATCGTTGGTGTGTTATCCGGGTTCAATTTCATGCGAGTGTTACAATTATATTATTTATATAAAACAAGGAAAATTGTCTTCAATAGAATACAAGGTTAAATTAACGTATGTATGTTATATTTTGCATGTACTTATAAATTTATGAAAAATGTAGACTTTTTTTGATGATCAATATGTTTTCTGTAAATTAAAAAAAAATCTTATGTGTTTTTTGTTTTTTTCCATTAATCTACATCCGTTCCCGTTATTTCAAATTTTATTCATTAAAATTAAAATTCAGGCATTTAGGAGTTAAATGAATACATGAACCGTTGATTTCAGACAATGGCAAAGATATATCTTCAGTAACATAAATCAAAAAATTATTGTGCTTTTAATAAGATTACAGTTTATAAATTATATCAATACTTAAATGTTATACCAAGGCATTATAAGATAATAATATTGGTTAAAAAGTGTTTTAAAAGGTAAGTGAGAATGTCTCTGAAAAACTTTATTTCAATCTTAGGAAGGTTTCTATGTAATCCTTAGTTTATGAAAACTTTCTGATAGCAATATATATTTATCATTTAATAATGTTACTACAGTAAGTATAAAAAAACTAATAGGCGTAAAATTAAAAATCTTCTCTTCTTTCATTACGGTGAATGTATTTTAATCGTATAACACGATTAATGAAAACTAAACTTTATTTAAACATATACTTAAAGAACACACATTTTAAAATTCGATAAATGATGCTATCTCAATGTAAGATCGCTTAAGGTATTTGAATGTAATTTATGATTCCCCATAAATGGCGTATCATTTATTTATTGTAAAATAGATTATGATTATTCAGTGTTAGCAGTTTTTTATAGGGTTTCTTTACATTTTCTCTTAAATTAAATTTTTCTAATCTTTGTTCTATTTCATTTTGATAAATTTGTATTATTTTTTTCATTAATTAAGTTGGCTAATTTCAGATGATTTTAGTTATTAAACTTTCATCCAGTTAAATGTTATCATCAATAAATTCGTATTTTACATTCATTTAACCGATTAATTACCAATCAAATTGCATAATGTTGATGTAAATAGTTTATTAATTCAGCTAAAAAGATTAAAATGTTAACCACTGGTGGACCGTTATAAATTATAAACAATGATTTTGACTAAAGTAAAACTGATCTAAGAAATAAATGCAAAGCAAGTGCAATACAGAATAAGAAATCTAAAAAGAGTACACTGTATTTATTCTAAGTATTGATAGCTCTAGAAGTGAAGATCTTATACTATCATGAGTAAAACAAAGAAAAAAACTCTTTTATTCTCTTAGTTAAAAATTTTTTTAACAAAAGGAATTTTATTTTAGTTCTTTTAGGTAACAACTTCTCCTTAAAATAATGACCTCAAATAGCTATAACGCAAACTGTATATAACATGCATAAATAAAAGTTCAGTCTTTATAGATTTGCTCTTTTCTCACAAGATTTTTTAACTGCAATAAGACTTGTTAAATTAACTCTTTCTATCACATAATAGCCTGCCACCATTAACCTTTAAAAATACAGACTTTTGAAAATGTTTAATTTCTTATAAACTCGCATCATTTTTTTTCAGTAAACATACAAATTTGGAATACCACATTATTTTTTTAGTAAAATGGTAATACTAAATTGATGAAAATTATTTTGACAAATTGGCTGGTCTCTAATAGGAAAATTATATGAAATAAAATGTAAATTGCTTTCGTTCTTAGGTTTGAATCTATTCTAAACCTAATTCAGTTTGAATTAGATATTTAATTTATTTTTATTTTCAGATAAAATAGTTAAGGTATTCTTCAAATAAAGTTTTATTTTGAATTGAGACTTTGTAGTGCATTTTCTATTTTAAAATATATGAAATAAATTTTAAAAATTTAGGAAAAAATCATTGGAATTTAGAGTTAAAATTCATGAAACACATTTTAAAATTATTACGCGCAGAATTATTTTTGTTTCAGAGCAAACAAATATTTTTTTGCAGTAAAGCACATTTAAGTAAATAATCACATATTTTATTTAGTTTGATTTATTTAGGATTTGCAGCAATAAAATCAATTTCTGATTTTGACAGGAAGTGCTCAATCCCTGGTGCAGGGACTGACATCTATGCAATCTTCCTCTCCAAAACTCCTCACCACCCAGGAGACTTTCTTGACGAGGCTTTCATCAACATTCATCGGGTAGGGTTTTCTATCAGGGCTGGAAGCTCCTCTACTCGACAGGACGAGCAAGCGCTCGGGACATGACCCCATAATATGGCACATAAGCTCATTTAAAAGAACCTGTTTAACTATGATAAAAGTAAACAGAAAAAAATAAGAAATTTAAATGAAATCTTAAAAAATAACGTTAAAATCAATAATTTTAAAACCGTTTATACTCATATCTGATTAGTTAAAGGAGTTGTTTACGACAAATTAAATTTACAAGATTCAGATTACTAATAAGAAAAAGAGGAATTTAGACGTATCCTGTCACTTTTTCATCAATCTGAAATTTGTATAGAAAAATATAAATTTTTTATAAAAAATTAAATTTATACAAAATGATTTCTAATAATTGTCGAAATAGTAGTTCGATCTAAATGAATGAGTGATGAAACAAACATAAAATTTAAAATAATGAATTAATTTTAAGTAGCTAATTTCTTATAGTAATACCACAACAAGCACGTTTGCAATCTAGATTGACCAGGTTTTTAACTGCATTTTAACGTTCGATTATTTAGAAAAATCAAACAAAATAGCAAATATATCGAACAACACATTTGGAAGTAATTATTATTAAAAAAGGTATATGAAGGAAATAAATACCAATTACAATAACAATCATTTAAATCTTCCGTATGGAAAGTATCGTAGACTTTCTATTATGCTGTCTACAGTATGCAACGGTTCATTCTGTTAATTAAATATCTAAGACTTATCTCGTCAGAGTCACACGAGTTGAGACGTAGCTGCAAGGAAGATTTCTAACGTCTTTGGCTCATTCCCGGAGCTGATGGTCTGTACTACTGTGGATAGATCAGGAACATAGAATTGTTCGTATACAATTATGAGAAGATGCCCCTTTCGTGTGAATTACATGGAATTGAGTACTCCCCTGTATGTATGATTCCGACTGATTCAAGACAGTAGATTCCTGAGCTGTGAAACACTTCAATAATCAGGAACATAATTATAAGGTACCTCAATAGAGTAAGGTATAAACTATCTTTTGGATTTGGTTTAGCACCTCAGAGGAGCCCTAAAGCTGCCTAAACCTAAAGGCAGTTATTGTAATTTGAATGTTTTCAATGCAAAAAGAAAACCGACAAATTTTACTACTATGTGTTGTGATTATCATGTCATGAAGCCATTTCGCATTCACAGGTATTTTGTTTGAGCAACGCGTTTATGAAGGAATAATTAATTATTCAATCAATATACCTACATATATATATATATAATATTACTCCATATATATATATAATATAATTAACTACTTATTTTAAAATTTAACCATTGTTTATATTGATAACTTGGTCCACTAAGATAATGGATATGTGAAACAAATGTTTATATCTACGAAATATTTTTAATTATGTGTATATCATGGAAACAATTGAATATATTGTTTAACATAAGAACTTAATAAAAATATAAAACTTTTTTAAAATCCCTTCCAATTTTTAAATAATAATTCTAAATGTCACACCTTAAGTCTTATTACATGATGATACCTGGTGTTATTTTGAATCTTTAATAGTTCAGAAGTTCTTAAAAGTCCTCTCAAATAAGAGGTAAAAGTAAATAAATATTTCGCTAGCTAAACTTCTCACACTCTCCAGCATGAGAATAAAAACAAAAGAATCAAATGTTGGTACATATGAATAACTTTGCAAAATGGTAAGATTATACTGTCCTTAAAATCATAAGCATAACATCTTTCGAAATAAAGTCGCCTAGTTAAACATGCATTACAACCAATGTGTAGGCACCTATATTTCTATTTAGAGTAGAATACGCAATTCGTAATATTAATATCTCCTCATAGCTTCGTCAACACGTCATTAAATATATAAGCTACGAAAATGCAGCTTGACTCCTCTCAATCTTTTGCATAAACAACCGGAAAGTGAACATGATAAACCATTCGAGATAGTAGAATCACCAATAAAAGAATAAAATTAACCTCCTTAAAAATAAACTTGATCATATATATCAAAAACGCTGACTAAAATATATACAAAATACTTGAACCTTGAATTATTTTAAATGATATATATATAATATATATATATATATATATATATATGTATATATATATATATAATAATATATATATATATATATATATCTTTCTCTTTATATATATATCTTCCACTATCTCTATATATATATATATAATTTTTAAAATATGTTTGTGTTCAAGTATTTTTGTATATTTAACCTTTTAGTTCAAATCATCCAAAAGGGAAAAAAGTATTTTCACACTCGTTGTTTCTGATTGAAACTGTAACATGCAATTCACTTTTCTAGTCATGTAATGAATCTTAATATTTCATAACAAAATTTTGAATGTTAAAGTTGATCTTTCACACTTAATGTATAAACATGATTTACATATCAATTTTTTTCCATACAGCATGGAACTTCTACAAAATGAGGCATGTATATATATATATAAGCATATAAACTTCTCCTTCAGTTTAAAATTCTTCCGTTGTCTAGTTATAGAACTTAATTTCACAATGTTGAATATATTTTTCTTTTCTTATCCCATCTAAAAATCACAGTTTTTCATGAAACGCAAATAAAAATATTCTAATTAATATGGAAACAAATCAGCATACATTTTAAATTTATCTCTTTACTTATTATAAAATCCATATCATTCTATAATATATCTATCTTAGTTATCTGATTAATTGTTCACTTAATTAAATATTATTTCCTTAAAGACATCGAAAACTTAACTTGAATGAAAATTAATTTTTCTGAATAATGAAGAAAAAGTTCCTATGAAAAATGTACTCCGTAAGAAAAACAACTCCGCTCCTTAAGAGATTCCAAATTAAATTAAAAAGGGTACTTTTAAAATAATTTAATTAATTCTAATTAATAAAATGACTTTCTAGTAACTTTAAAGTTATACAATGCTGTAAATAGTTCAGAAGGATGCGAAAACGTGACACGCCATTTCTTAATAAAAAAATTAATGGGATACTTACTGCAAGAAGTTAATTAACGGACAACTACTTTTTTTTCAAATTTCTAATAGATTATATATATGAGATAATATTTGAGATTTTTCTTTTAGTTTTTAAGAGTATACGTATGTTTTTGTTACTGCTTATGAAGAGAGACACTGAGTGATAACTTTAATTATCTCCTGAAAATATTTTTTAGTATGAATTTTTTTAAATAACTTAGAGTATTTCTCTGTAGAAAAGGTAAAACATTTCGTACTAATTATTAATCCTAAATGTTTTATTATTTTTTTCTTATGAATTTGAATATTGGATGTTTCGTTTCTCACAAAACAAATGTCATATTTATTCGAAAGCAACTCAATATAATCTCATTTGTAATTTTTACAATAAATATTCTGAAAATATGATTTAATCCACAAATAAGAAAATTACGTTTTAAAGTTTGCCCAGTAATTAACAACTTACTTTTCTGTGATCTATGCATTAATATTTAATATTTTTAAAATTAATTAAAAAAATTCATAATTTATTTAGCACACTGACTGTTTAAGAAAATTAATTTCATTTTGTATAAATTCATTAATTGTTGTTTTCCAAGTATCTTGTTTCGAAATTTCGTTCTTGAATTAGATTTGAAATATTTTGTTAAAAGTCTTAGATCCGTCAAAAAAAGCATTGGTTAATTTTATGTAAAATAAAAATTTATCAACTGCCTTTTTTTCCCCTAAGACAAATGCTACAATATTTGAACATATAGAGTTAAGATCAAACTTTAGGCTAAATTATGTGTTGTATAATAATTTAGTTAGACCTTTCGTGAAGCGGGACTAACGTACGTAAGATATTTCAGACCTCAAAGTCCTCACTTTACTTGAGTGTGAGGTACCAACTTAGGTGTCGACTTCGTCACGTGACCATAGTTCTGAAATATTAGGTCTGTCGCCAATCGCATTGCTTCTTAGAGTGACGTTAATAAACAAAAATTTAATCAACCAAACAAATGTTAAATTATTTATGCTTTCCTTGTAACTTCTTATAGTTTCGTGCTTCTACAACATATATCAAAAAGGGAATCTGAGACACTTTACAGTTAAACGAAGAAGATTTTATATATGAAACAGCATATTCATAAATGTTTGTATGAGTTAAAATACCCCTGTTCGACATTTAATGGAATTTAAAAACTAGTGAAAATAATTCTTTATTTATTTAATAGCTGAAAATTTAAGATGTGATGATCAATAATTTAAATCCGTTTAAATTATTGTTTTACTCCTGTTTTCCGTTGCATCTAAAAGTAAAATAAGACACTTAGCACAATAAATTTTCTGTTTGCCTAATAGAATAGAAGAAATTTTAATAAAAGCAGATTAAAACAGGGAAAATATTCAACGTGACAAACAGAAATATATAATTGTAAGAAATATCTCTTACTATATATTAGATTTTCAGAAGTTTTACACTTAAATAGGAAATTAAATACCTAAAGCTAAATGTTTATTCATTTCAGTTCAAGTGATATATATTTGTTCCTTGATAATTGCTTACTTATTCGAATCAAGAGTATAAAGGTAATTAGAAATATGAATTCGGATGATATAATATTTTTTTAATTAAATTGAGAAATAGAACTTTGAACTTCAGAATTAAGTCATATGAGAACACGAATTCAAACTACTCTTGCTTTATGTAATAATCAATTATACTAGTTGAGGAATAATAGCTAATTTTGAAGATAATTAGTACCAACAAAAGCATTAACATTATATTAATTTCCATAATCTTCACACCAGTTTTGTGTGATTTTTTCACCATTTTCAATTCCCACTACCCCAGTTTCATCGATTTAATCATTTAACTAAAGCGTATTATCAGGAAGACTCGTTACTTTTTCAAAGCTCTGCAGGAATTCCCTCGGATTTCTTTATTTTGCATAATTTTCTATTTTACATCTGTGAACATATAGAATAACAAAACGAGGAAAATGATGAAGTAAAATGAAATGATTAAAATGCTTTAACTCAATACAATAAACACTACTTAACTAGTTATCAACAATAATATAAATGTTTATATTTTTTACAATTTAATTATTAAAACACTAAAAAATCACTACATCTGGAAATGAATTTGTCGATACTTCTTCAAAAATTTTAAGTTATATAATCCTATTAAAAAATTCTACAGTGAAAGCGATTTAATAAATAGTAAATCTTTTCCATAGAAAAAATCTATAGAAATTAGTTGTTTCAGTGAGACGAGATTATTAAAATATTATTTAAAACTAATGTATGGATATTATTTAACTGACCATTACCATAAGTTTTGAATCCTTATTTCACTCTTTATTATACATTTAAGTGAATGTTTAAATACAGAATATTTCTAAGCTCTTAAAAGAACAAATTAACGAAATAATGGGATCGTTAAGAATAATACCATATTTTTCTTGTAGTTTTTTTTTAAACTTAAACACGATACTAATGCGTAAATGTTAGGTACAGATAAAACTTCATCTATTTCGCATGTCTTTAACATGAAGTTCGACGTTTGTTTTACGGAAAGGAATCATAATTCTAATTAATACATTTTTAAGTGGAATCTCACTTAGTAAAGATAATATTAAAGCTGTGCTTCTGTGATGAAAAAAAAATCAAAATTAAGAGAAAGTTATGTACATATTTTATCGCAGTTGCGATGTTGAGAGATTTTACAACAACCGTAGTTTATTTTTAATTAAAATTTTTCTTCTTTCCTCAAAACTGGAAGAAACAGACGCTTGAAGTAGAAGGAAAGTGAAAATTACGAAAAGGCGGGACCACTTGCAGACATTTTGATTCATCTATGATTAAAAAAGAACATTTCCAGAACATCAGTCTTCAATTAATTTCAGCTTTTTACTAAAAAAATATGGTTAAAAAATTTCCAGTGGTGGTTAATTATTATTTTTCCTCAAACAGGGAATTCGTTGGAAGTTGCTAAATTTTGAGTCTGTTGGTCCATGCTTAAAATGCACATTTAATTAAAGATTATTAAAATTTGTCAAAACACATATGACATAACATGGAATAGATTACTCTAATCATTTTTCTATTTTCAAATAATTTCATTACGTAATTCGTTTTTTAATGTCGAGGAATAAAATTTTTTCTAGCTGAAAAAATATTTTGAGTTTTCAACTGGATTATTAATTAATTCTTACTTGGAATACACATATATATATATAAATGTGTGTGTGTGTGATATACATTATATATATTCTAAACAATTAGAGAGAGAGAGAGAGGGAGGGAGGGAGGGAGGAACATGATTTTCCACATGTATATAAATTACAAAGCAAATCTAATTAAAATCAAAATTTACAAACGTTCAAATTGTTAAATTAAAAACATACAGTTTTCCACTATATTAAATTTATGAAAACATATAGTAAAAAAATTAAATATCAAAATTGCATAACATTAAAGTTAAATTTCGATATCAGTAAATATCTATAATTTCAGACATACAAATTTAAAATGTAAAAAAAATCCAATAAATTGCAGAAGGTATATTACATAACATTCAAGAAAATATATTAAACATGTAAGTAATTAAAAAATTAAATTCTAGAACCAGAATTTCAAAAGTTACAATATAGTATAACATATCATCACCTAGCGAAGACCTACAAAGTATATCTCAAAACAAAAGAGTTAAATTAAAGTTCAATAATGGAGATAAAGTAATTCTAACTCATCCCGGACTGGAAACAGAAAAATGTGTTTAACCTGGTATTACGAATCCCATCCAACATACTTCAGAGAATTTCAAAATGACAAAATAGTATTGAACCAAAAAAGAATAAGCCATAAAACAAAAATAAAAGTTTTGTTTGAACTTTTATTTGTTTTGCAGTTAAACATGTGTGGTTGTGGTCATATTGAAGGGGAAAAAAAGGAAAGAAACCAATTCATTTAAACCAAAATAAATTAATGGTTTAGCTAAAAATTAAATATACTAAATTACACACATTATTAAACAATTTTAACTAAAAAAGTTAAAAATTTCTACTACATAAACATATACAAACAATGTCCTTCAGCCATTCTTCCATTATGTTAAGATATGCGTATTACCAAGAAATCTTTTACTACCCTACTGATTGATTGATTTATTGACATTACAAAACAAAACATTATTTACGTAAATTTGCTTATAATAACAAATTTAAAAACTATTTTTTAAAATTTCGCACCAAAAAGATGATAAATATTTTTAAATTATTTTTGAGGTAATAAATAAAAATTCTTAACTAAAACTCTGAAGATTTAAAATTATGTTGCTATCTGATTACAAAGTTTATATAAAATTATTTTTAAAAAAATTAACAAAAATAAGATTTAATAATTAAAAACATCAAATGAGTAGGTTAATCCTATAATTATAAAATAAGAAATTATAAATGGAACTTATAAAATGCAGAAACTCACACAAACACACACACATACATACATATATATGTGTGTGTGTTTAAAGGATAATTTGCATTTATGAAATTTGCAAAAAACTTTTGATAATTATTTTTTTTGTATAAATCAACTTACTAAATTATTACGCCAGATAATATACTTAAATATATTATATCCAATATATTATATGTATATAGCAATCCAGAAATATGTATTTAGCTATTCTAGACAGGTACTTTATAAATATGAAATTTAAAGCTGTCTCTCTCTCTCTCTCTCTCTCTCTCTATATATATATATATATATATATATATATATATATATAATACTAATAAATTTATTATCTATAATTTTCAACAGTATGTCTTAAAACTCTGTTTCATATTTACTTTTATTGGTTTAAATTAGATTTAAATATGTAGGATGAAAAGTTAATTTAGGTTCCTCTTCAGAAGGCTTTTTATAATTTAATACAAGAAGATTATATTTTTATACCTGTATTTGTTTAAAATTTTTATCAAAATATTTAATATATTTCTTTATTTAAATACAATGTTAGTAATAATTTTTAGTTCACCTTAAGAGATAAACTCACTTAAATTATAACTTTTAATTAAAAGTATTTTGATTAGATCACATACATATATATATATATATATATATATATATATATATATATATATATATATATAAATATAAACATTATTCCTATAGACTTTTGTAAAGTAACATAATATCAAATACAGTCGAGGCGTATTGAATTTTCACTTTTATTTAAAGCTGTGAGAGAGACCATTTTCATTAGGTAGTTGGTTACATCATTTTTGGTAAGAACAGAACAGTTGTATGAAAAAGAGCAAGCGTAGTATGAAAAAGAGAACGTTTTTCGTTGCGTTTTTGCTTATATACTAGGGAAAATTCCCATCAAACGTCATAAGCACGTGGTAAGAATAAGGGGATTCCAGGGAAAAATAGTAGATAGGGAATTAAAAAGGGATTGTTTTTGATAGATTTATAATTAGTTTAAGCAGAATTAATCCTTTTCAAGAGCGCGTGATGTAATAAATTATAGAATACTTTTGGAAGGGGATCAGGAAATAAGAATGAACTCTTTACTTTTGTATTAGAGAATGAGATAGAATAGAAAGTTAATTTATTATTTAGGGTAATTATTGAATTAAAAGTTAAATCATTACATATATATATATATATATGCGTGCGTCGAAATAAAGATGTCTTCAAAAGCAAAGCTATATGTATTAAACAAATCCTTGCTTTTCATATATTTTTTGTAATATATGAGCTAATTTTAAAAATAGCAATTATATATATATACATGCTATAACAAAAAAAAAAAAAAAAAAAAAACGACGCATTAAGAAGGAGTTGACCGATTGTAATGAGATTTCGTATACAAAAAGATTTGGACCGAATAAGCAAATGATTAAAATTTGGTGTCCAGTGAATGAATAGCAGGAGCTACAGTGCATCGGAACTGCGCACTCAGCACGAGTATATAAGAAACGATTCTCAATCAGATGGTCAAATTTCCTGTTGCATTACGATTTAGGATACATTTCAATGACTGAAAAAATGCCTCTCCGCAGGATTCGATCTCATTACGAGCAGCTGTTAGAGTTTGAAAGAGGTCGTATCATTGGATTAAAAGAGGCAGGTTCGGAAATTCGGAGAATTGCTCGTCATTTTAGTAGAAGCGATACGGCGATTAGAAGATACTAGCAAGAATAGGTTAACAATGGTAGATTTCAGCGTCATAATGGTAGCGGTCAACCTAGGGCCACTGCAGATCTAGAGGACAGAGTGGTTGTTAGATCAACTGTAAGAGCAGCCTATTCATTGTTATGAACCATCAGACGTGTGAGCCACACACGAGTGACCACCATGACCCTTCAGACGGCTGGTAGAGCAAAATCTACTACAACCTACCTACTGCTACGCCCCCTGCCACTCACTCCTGCACACTGTCTAGCCAGATTACAGTGGTGCTTGGCTCGATCAGGTTGGAATGAGGCTGACTGGGGACGTATAGTGTTTAGTGACGAATCCCTCTTCCAACTGTGTCCTGACGATCATCGAAAACGTATCTGGAGACGCCCAGGGCTGTGTGCCGATCCTGCTTTCACTATTGCATTGCACAAAGGCTCTCAACGAGGTGTTATAGTCTGGGGTGCTATTTTCCTTGATATCCGGACCACTTTGGTCGTCATTAGAGACACACTTACAGCATATTGGTACTTCGACGACATTCTGAGACCTGTTTTGCTACCGTTCCTTTTGCAGTACCCTAGCCTTATTTTTCAGCAAGATAATACCAGACCATGTACGGCACGTGTTGTTATGAACTGTGTTACAGCTTCTCAATCACTTCCTTGGACAGCCATATCTCTCTCCAATCCAGCATGTCTGGGATATGATGGGAATGCGACTGCATCTACCAGGGAATGATGATGATCTAACCTGGCAATTGAAGCAAATGTGGCAAGAAATCAAGAAATACCACAGGAGACCATCAGGGAGTTTTTTCACTCTATGTCACGTTGTGTGGCAGCTTGCATCCAGGCTAGAGGTAGGTCAACACCTTACTGAACTCCTTACTTTGTAATTATGTAACTCTGAAATAAATCATTCATTTCTTCTGAGATTTGAATCATTTCTTACTCAGTACATAAATTTCCTATTCGCCAATTTTTGTCTCCATCTGACAACTTCTTCTTAGTGCGTCGTTTTTTTTTTTTTTTTTGTTATTTGAGTATGTATTCTGGTTCGTCTTTAAACTCATATGCGAACATTTTCCTTTAAAGCTTAATATACAAATGTATAAATATCTGTAGTTTTTTGAGTTTGACTTCCTTTACCTCTTTTTTAATATTTTTATTAATATAAAAAATATAGAAGTGAAATTTTTTTTTTCAACTTTTATCGGAAAAATTTAAGATATGTAAGTATATAAATTAAAATACGTTATTCTGTTAATATTCTATTCAAATTCATCCGATACTAAATAAGCAGCAGTAAAAGACGATTGAGTCAAATTGATAGTTAATTAATCGTTGTTCAAAAAATCGTTGTTCTTTTTCGTTAACCATTAAGTAAAGGGACTAGGATAATTGAATGTGGATTGGCTAATTAAAGCATTATTGAAGACTCTAGTATTTTTTTTTATTATTGCGCAGACATAAAAACCACGAATTATTTTTCGCTGGAATGCATCAAATCGATTATATCAATTAACTAGGCAGGTATTTTTTCCGAGCGTTCATTTCATAAAATATCTTGCTGACAAAAAAAAAATACTTCTTTTAAGTTATCAAGCATAAATTTTCCAGTTCAAAGGAAACGAAAAATAAATTTTACTTTGAGAATCTTTACCGTTCAACAATCGCTTAGGCACTTTAACGCTCAAAAGAAAGTGAATAATGAAGCAATGGGTAAACACGAAGAAAACACTTTTCCTTCTATCATTATATAATTTACATCAACATGCTTGAGAAGTTAGGCGTTTTGAAAGCACAAACACATATAAAGTCAATTAAATAATCATATCGAAGTATTTTTATTGTTTGCTCAACCTTTTTCTTTCTCTCAACATAATGAATAGTAGTTGTCAGTGAATTACAAATAAATTCCTTGCATTATGTGTAAAGGAATACTTTAGAAATTTATTTATGAATATTGGAAGGAACGGAATATGAGAGTAAAAATTCTTCTCTTATATTAATTGGTTTCTTCTAACGATACATCATGAATTAAATACTGAATAATGTGTTATGTGAACTGTCTAAGTATTTAAATAAAGGCATTTTAAATTGTGTGCATTTTATGACGCTAAATCATTTATATGCATCAGAATGAGTCTCAGTAATACAAACTCGGTCACTGAATCTCTTAGGAACATCAAATTCATATAAACAAAGTCTATTGGATTAGTAATTTCCCCCCCCTGTTCTCCAGACCCTTCTTTTTCGTGCTGTTCCTGAGAAAACTCCAGTATGTTCTATTTTTATGGGAATATATTTCTTTATTTTGCCTTATTCCTTAAAAAAATTTGTTCGTCAACTTGAT
This sequence comes from Nephila pilipes, assembly GCA_019974015.1. Taxonomy (NCBI): domain Eukaryota; kingdom Metazoa; phylum Arthropoda; class Arachnida; order Araneae; family Nephilidae; genus Nephila; species Nephila pilipes. Next base: position 43,462 of record BMAW01049378.1, read on the forward strand.
TCTGCATTATTCGTAAAATTTTCTTTTTTCGAATTTCTGGGGAATTAGTCATTTCTATTTTCTTTTAACTAAAATGATTGTTCACTATTGATTGAAACTGATGTTGCTACAGAATTCTTGAATTCCATTTGGAGCAAAAAAGGCAAAACAAATCATTCTGTATTCAAAGGAAGCAATACTATAATACATATATATATATATATATATATATATCATTACTTTGGAATAATACCTCATTCCTAGGAGAATAATAAGATGCTTTAACCAGTCAGATATCCTGTGGCTAGATTATTCATTTCATTCATAAAAATGATGAAAAGAGATGGATATGTTTTGATTTTTAAAGCTTTCCTCATATTACACCGAAAATAATTTTCTATATCACTATTTACGGCTTAAAGAAAGGTGTTCTTAAGCATTAAACAGCCTTAATATGAAATATTCTTTGATTTTTTATGTTTAATTTCTTTTATTCATTTTTCTATAGTCAAAGTAATTGATTTTCCATAATCAGAATAACTAATACTAGGTAAAAATTCATTTCATACTAATAAAAAATTTAGATTTAGTAAATGTTGCGTAAAAGAGGAAATTTTAATGACGCCATCCCAGGAAAATTAGAATTCCATATAGTAAATTATTGAGCATTAATGATGTACCAGGTGTGCTTCAGCTGCACAATACTTTTCTTTAAAATTAAAGGTGATAGTAAATTTATCTCAAGATAAATTTATCAACAATTTTGAAGTCTCTAAAAGGTATAGATAGAATAGCTTCTGTGTCAAAATTTGCCATTCAATACAAAAATTTTAAATTTAGACGAATGATTGATTTCATTTTAACGACGACGTGCGACCTCATTAGCCGTACTAAAATTAAGAGACTTGTCTTAGCAAATAACCTTCGCGCGATGTTATTAGATTAAATCTAATTAGGTCGAGTTGCGTCTTAAATCCTGGCTAAGTCTTGTTGACTGGAACTGATTCATTTGATCTCATTAGCTTCGTTATTGCATTCAATTAAGATGTGTTTAATTCAAACCATTGACAGACGCTTCATCCGCTTCATCTGGTTAAATTTTAAGGCATAGTTTCCGTCAAATTTATTACAAATATACATGTATATTTTACTTTGCAGTATAGTTTTGAAAAATAACTGAAATAACATTTGGCAACAAATTAAAATTTTTTCCAGCATAAGGGTTATTTTTATCGTTAGTTACTAAATAGACTGTACTGAATATGACAATGGCCATTAAAATGCGTAATAGCCACCACTGTTTTGTGACATTTACCAATAATGAGACAGCAATGTCAGCTTTTTTCGAAAAAGGAGATTAAAGAAATCAAATGAAATATGTTTTCATGTAAAATTTTGTCATAAAATGCAATGGGGCTTAAACAAAATTCAAAACTGGATTATAAAATTTAATGACAGTGAACAAATATTGTTAGAATTTCGAATTTTATAACAATAAAAAATATTTGTATGAATGTAATTTACATTTATACACTTTTAGAAATTGACAAATATGAGTATTAAATTTTATAGTATAACAATAAAAATGCCAATAAAACTATTTATCTGTGACTAATAAAAACACAACAAAGAATTTTTAAAACGCTTCCTCATACAGATCCTTTATTTTCTTCTTTTATGTGGAGTTTCATTCGTTCTTATAAGAAACCAACAAAAATCACCCATCATATTGGGGTCTTATCTCTGTTGGTATCTTTGTTCCATTGCATGAATACTCTGAAGAATCTTTTTCCTCGTTCGACATATTCAGTTCCTAGGGCTTCGGGGAAAAAGTCTAAGTGGGAACTCAGGAAGTGTATTTTGAGGGATATCCGACATCCTAGAATCTCGTAACTGGATAGGAGTCCGTTTACTAATTCTTTGTAGTTTTCGACGTTGATATTGCTCAGAAAACCGTGAATCACTGAAGCAAAGGTCTTCTAGAACGCCATCTCCAAAGTATTTATTTTGTTTTCTTGAAATGTTCATGTTTCAAAAGTTTCTGAATCTGTGGGCCAACGAATATTCTCTTTTTTATGAGAAATTTAACGAAAATTCTCTTTTTATGAGATATATGAGAAATTTTTTCCTTTTTTTTTGTCCATAAATATCTCGAAATATTTAAATAGACTTAACTTTATATATGTAAAGGAGGAAGACATATCTGCTGTTTCAGTCCATCAGAAGGGCGTTTTAACATTATGGTGTCACGACACGTAATTATCTCTAAGTGGTCAATCTTTTAACAGTGCAGCATTTGTCAGTTGCTTTATTGCCGTAGGAAACAACATTATTTTCGTAAACAGTGATGTAAGCAGGAAAAGTGCAAAGGAAAGTATGCACCCCCAAGATTTTTTTGTCGAAATTGAAATATATTTGAAGATAATTTGCTTTTATTATTCTACATTATAGATATTCTAGATTTTAAAAATAAGAATGTTTTTTCTCCTCATGCTTAAATTATTTTCATCATGAAGAGAAAAAAAGGATTTTAATCAAGCCAATTCTTCAGGAAATTATAGAAAAGACTTTGCTGTCTCTAAAAGAATGCGTCTAGATTAGTGTATGTAGGAGGAGAGAGGGAGGGGATGCATCCCAATAGAAAATACGTCCTCAAAAATGCAAATTTTATTCTCGTGGTACCTCAGTTTTTTTTCTTTAAATGATCTTAATTTTTGTAATTTTCACAGATTGATAAAATTATACAAATACTGGTACAGTTTTAAATAGGAGAAATAAGAGACTGTTATAGAGCATTATTTACCATGTGCCAAGTAGTAATTCTAAACTACAAAATTGCTTCTTTCCTGGCAATGACGATATGCACCCCACAAAACTAATTTATGGGTACTCTACTGCTCATAAATATATTCTGAATTCCGTGTATCAAGCTTATAATTTTCTTATCTTCACACAATGGCAAATTAGGGTTGGCTAGTAGTTGGAAAAGTAGCATCCATATTTTCTTTGTGTAACAATATTGCTTTAAAGCTTGTATTAGAAAAGTTTATGAACAGCCTCCATTCCTGAGGAATTCATCCATTAAACAATGAAAATTTTTGCGTTATAGAATATATAGAATTTTTGCGTTATAGAAAATATAGAATTTTACACTAAAAATACCCTAAAAACTGCTCCTATCTCTTTTAGTGTAATAAAATTCTAGTGCTTGGAGCCACGGGAGAAAATTTGAGTACTACAATCTATCCCGTAAAAAATCCGATTGATGTTTGATGCCATTAAATTCTCTTTTCTGAATTAAATGCGGTGTTTTCTTACGTTTAGGACTGAAAAATAAATCGTAAATGGGAATTTTTCCTATGGTGAAGGTATAAAGGCCCATACAATTCATGTCCATGCAGTTCAGGGTATACCGTAGAAGGAACATTAGGATATTGACCATCAGCTTTTATTTTACTTGAAATTTCAACAGTAATAATGAGATAAAAATAAAAATACTCCGTATGACTCGTCTGTTCTCGCTAGATCATAGGAACTACAAAGGGGGGGGGTAAGCATCGATCTTTCTCACCTTTCATGCAGAGAAGTCAACCAGAATAATATGTTATTCAATATATATGGGGGGCAATATTTTATCTGCCCTTCTGTATAATATCTAAAATAAGATTGATATGACTAATCCCGTTCTGTGCCCGCGCACCACTTGAAATGTTGACACATTATTGCTCAAAAGTTCATTGTTAACAATTATCATAAATGAAATGAAAATATATGCACTTAAGATGGAAGATTTTTAAAAAAGCATATTTATAAAAATCAAATTTTTGAGGGTTTCTTGAAAATTTAAGTATTTTTGACATATTTTTCAATTTACAAAAACTTTGAAGGGTAAGGGCGCATTTTTAAGCTCATATTTGATATCAGCGCATGAATATGTACTATAGAGGAGTATTTTCATCTGCTTGCCATAATTCATTTACAAAAAGTAATCAAATAATTCTTGATTACTAGATTACATTGCCTTACTTTTCATAATAATACGTTACGAAACTTGGTATGAAACCAGTATTCTAGAGCTTTGAAATGAAGTTTTAGCGAAGCATTTATATGGAGAAAAGAAACCTATTTTAAAATTTAATTTTAAATAGAATTCGTACCGAAACATTGTTGTTTATAATAACTAGAGCATATGTGTGTGTGAATTAGACTGTTATTAAAATGGAGATATTTTTATTTGATTTGTTACATAAAATTATTAGACGCTCATTATTACATTATTAGTCAAATGATTTCTGTGATACACTTGGGTTACCCAGTAAAAAAAGCTTACAAACAGATTGTTTTAATTTTTAAGTACTCTGTATGTAAGAATGAAGCCTTATTTACTGGTTTAATCAGATTAGATAGCAGTACGCAAATTAAGAACAATTACTAATTAATTTTGGATTTGTTTCCCTGAAGTTCATCTTGTGTTACGCGTATTTAACTGACTCGCGGCAAATATTTTAATGTATATCTGCTTCAGTTGCGTTTTGTTAGTCAACATTAATTGACAAGTGCAAAGCTTTATTCTCGTGTGAGGTCATCAATCAACATGATTTCGATATTAACACTGGGTATCCAATATTATCCCATAATTCAGTTACAAGCATCTATTGCATTATATATAGATGTCTACAACGGAAGGAATTAGCAGATAATACCTAAAAGAAAAGGATTAATCGACAAGCAGGTACTTATTTGTACATACATCGTATATTTAATCATGGGATGCTGATGTCACTTAATTCCGAAATTCAGGTCTTTATGAAGAAGATGCTTCACACAATCACTTGGAATTTCTTGAGATAATTATGTTGTTTGTAATCTTAAATAAGATGACTTCCGATAACAAAAAATTTAATGGTAGTTATTTTCTTCATCAGACAGAATTTTAAAGAGTGATAAAGTTCACCACACAAATTTGTTTTAAAAATGACGTTCTTACTTTGATAAAAAAAATAGTTATAGGTTACATACTGTATCATAAGCTTAATTTTCGGGATTAGATGTTATAAATGTCTGAACTCAGTAAGGTAATTGTAGGCAGTGTATTGAATCAGATATTCCACTATTCGAGAGTTGATTTGTTTTTTAAGCAAAAATGAACTAGGAAAAAAAAAAAAAAAAAAAACCACACACACACACACACACGACGGCTGACAAGAAAAGGTTTTCTCTTCTGATTACTTCTTTTTGTTTTGCGTTAAAGTTTGCTTTATAACAAATATATTTCTCACATTTTTATGATAAAGCTACATATTGTGTGAAACACAACATTAAATATTTCCGTTTCTCTATGTAATAGTTTGAACAAATATCAATAATATATATATATATATATATATATATATATATATATATATATATATATTAATCTCGAAACATTAAAAAGTTGTTTTTTATATCTACACTGCTCGCAAGAATTTGCTGTACACTAAAAATTAGACATATTAAAAGCACGGAAACTTAATATAAAACAGGATTTCAAAAGACATGTGTAACGTAACTCAAAATATGAGGGAAAATGTTCTCTCTAAAACTTCAACCGAAATACTAATAATTTTAGCTGAATTAGGCAAAATTTAATAGCAAATTTTTCGTACTCCATCTGTACTGTAAGTTAACATTACCGGCATGTAAAGGAAATTATAACAACGGGTTAAAATTCATTATCAACATACAGACTAAAGCTTTCAGTATAAAACCCAAAGTTTATTGCCGGATTGGCGAAGAAGAAACACTCCGAAGAGAAATTTCTTTAAGAAACAGCAAATGACCTGTCTTTGTTTAAATTTCCTGTATAAAATATGGCCAAGAATGACTGTGACAGAAACAAGAAAAAAGCAAATCAAAAGAAAAAGCTAACCGTGATAGCTTCAGCTCAAATAAAGAGGTATATCAAATATGCGGATCTTTGTTTCTGGTTACTGCTCGTCCTTGAGAAGGTCAACATGGTCATGTCGCTTCTCGTATTAATCAAAATCAAATTTGTTTCGGCTCCCTTTAACCCCAACACCCAATGGAAACACCAATTTACATTAATGATGCCATCTGTCTTCAAATACAAGTAGTTACTTGCTGAACCACCTTCGTAGTAAAATGAATTATGCGAAGGTGATAAGCTCAAATATACACTTGTTATTTTTCGAGGTTTTCTTCGACCATCGTCTAACTGTCGAATACTTAATACGTAATGTGCAGAAGTTTGTGACATTACATTAAAATTAATATTGAATATATTTTGAATATTGTAAAGCTCACAGAGGAGAAGGCACGACTGAAAGTTTAGTAGAGAAACGCAGAATTTGAACTTTCTGTCCATCTAAGAAATAAGTACGTATAACAAAGTACATATGTAACTAATGCAACAAAGCTACTTGAGGAGAAAGCACTTTGACATCTGCCAAGAGTGCAAACTCTAATTTTTTCCACTTCACCATTTTTAGTCGAAATATTCTAATACCTTTCTTAAATTTAGTTAATTTGTTTGAAATAAATGAAGGAAACATAAGATTAGAATTGTTTTTAATTCGAAGTTTGTGAATCAAATGATTAAATACAGAGTAACACTGATTTATTATTGGTTATTTAAGGTTAACGAGTCGAATGTTAGATTGTAGCAGTTAGCATTTTATTTGAAAAGTTGTAGATAATCGGCTTATATCGACTGAAATTGAAAGATCATATAAATTTCAAAAGTTTTATGATTTTTCAATAAATTTTGGAACCGATTCTGAAATACCTTAATCAAATCAAAAATTAAAACTGAATATTTTTGTTGTTCACTGGAAAGTATTTATAGACAATGTATCGAATTGCGCCTACAACCGTATTTGTATTAATTAAGATTGATGTAGTCTAAATTTTCTTTTCAATCGATGTTAAGGTGCGCACACAATTATGAGCGTACTATTCGCGAAAGGGATTGGTTTGCAAAGGTATACGCATAATTTATGGAGCTGAAACGAGCTTCTCGCTTACAGCTAGCAGTGATCCAACTCCTGTTGGTTTTTCAAGGAACACAAATGGAGTTCGTAATTCAACTTGGAATGATTTTGAAAGTATAGTTGTTGTTTTCTTTCTGATAGTGAAAATTCCTGGGTACGCTAACCATTGCTGACTATTGATTACTGGTGGTTTGCCGTTATTTCTTTCCTTTCTCATGGATCGCTCGAGGTTCATTGGGAAAATAATTTCAATGAATGGTTCATGATCGACTTGTAAACTTTGAATACGGAAACACAGGATTCATCAGTTGGTTTCCACTTTGAAGACGTAACGCATGTTTAACTTATTTAAATGAGTTTCAAAATTTTGTGTAATTTTAAATTTGTGAGTCTGTTTTAGTTGTCAAGTTCTAGCAAGAATTTTTTTTTTGATTCCATGAACGATTTGATTTATTTTCAAAATAAAATTTTTTTCGGTATTTTAACTAGACTTAATCACTTCTTAAAGTCATTTTAATAATTAACTCGAACAAAAATTTATCCTATGGGTGGCTAATTTTGAATTAATATATACCAACGTACCCATTTCGCATACAGAGGGATAACTAAATACAATTATTTAGTGGATGATTTTATGAATATCTTAATGCTATTGATCATGTATTATTGAGTTAAAGCACATTCTTATGCGTTTTAACTCAAACAGAAATAGAAAAAGAATGCTAGGGTATACCAAGTGCGCGTTTACCCGTGCTTACCGATGAGAGTAAGCCCAAGGGAAAGAAAAAGATCCAACTAGGGTGCCTAGGGGTCATGATTTCCCTACCTACCTAAAGAAGGTATGCCTCTGGGAGCACTTGGTCTATAAGCCCACCATTTTCGAAAAGAGTTTACTCAGAGTTGTGTGGTATATGGAGAAGAAAACAGATGCCAACAGAGAAAAACACAAGCGTTATTCAAAAGGGCAATAGCCTTTATGGTTGCATATGCCTCGAAAATCAATCAAAGTTCCTCAATTTAGAGAGTTTTCTAACAATATAATGAAATATAAGTGAATTATATAATCCAGAACATTAATCTTGAAGTCAGCATCCTCATATATTTTCACAGTCATAATTTTATAAACTTTCTTAAAACACTCTCAGTTATAAATCATAACTTGAAATACTTATATTTCACTGATTTCATTACAGTTTTTCTCAACGTCAAGTTAAAAGGACACATGATTGAATAAATGAGGAAATTATTAACTGTCAAATATCAATTTATTTAGGCAAAAAAAAAGTTGCGTGTTGGTTTTTGACGTGTTTAACATTCAAAAAGGAGACTGGTGTATACAAACAATTATATCCAAAAATGAATTTAAAAATGTTATCTATAATAAGATGCTCAAAAATGTGAAATAATCTTGGAAGTAAAAAACATAATTTTTCAAAATTACCTCTAAGAAGTTAGTGACTGTATCTACTATTAAATTCTGATTCCGACCTGGTAATTGATTGGTTGATTCTATGGCATGTAGAAGAAAAAAGGCTTTCATCTCTCTCCTAATAATCTAGTGGCGTTGAGTTCAACAATAGATTGAAATGATTTATTGATTGTTCAGAAACGTCATAGTTTGAAGCAGCACGAGGGTTATTGGAAACGCTTGCATGCCCATGGGAGGACTTGAAGCCTCTACAGATTTAATGTGTATCAGTCCCTCAACATAGCAGATCTTAGTGGCAGAAATATTCAAACCAACGACCGGCCGTGAGTTCGTCACCTTCACTACTATGCTACCATTGCCACATATAGAAATAAAATTATAATATTTTACATGTTTATTGTGAAATAATATTTTGAAAGCTTATGTCATGGAATAAAATAGTATATAATTATAAAATGGCGTGAACTCTTTTCAGTTATTAAAAAGTCTTCACAGAATTTGAGGAATATCACTAGGTACAGTTTAGAGACTTATGGAAAAAAGATGTTCTTATGAGAAATTATATTTTTGGATGACAAAAGCTAAGCTTATCTTCAGGTACATATATTTTCAACAGCATATTTTAATATAAAATATTAATTAATTTAATTCAATAAAAGTAATATATTGAAAATGTATATTGTTAGAAATGCATATTTTTTTGCTATAAATTTCAAAACCAAATAATTTTTAGAATACGCCATGTATAAAATAAATGAGTAAGGAAATCTATTTGTATTTAAAACTAATCAACTAACTTTAAATTTATTAATGTTCTCCAAATTCATTAATTTACTTCTCTTTATTTTTTATGAAGATTTTCATTCTAAAATGAATTCATTATATTTTGTATTTTTTTTATAAAAAAAATCTGCTTCCTAAGGCTAAGGTAATATTTTATTCTAGTATGTTTTCAGTAGAATTTTGGGATTTTTTGTACAATTAAGGATTTTAGATCTGATAAAACTCTATATGCATGTTTATTATTTTTATTCAGAAAAGATATTTTTATTTCAAAGCTCCTTTAAAATTTGTACATTTTATTTACACTTCAAGATTTGGATCAAATGTTTTCTTAAAACGTATGTATACAAAAATACAAATTTAATTCTAACGATGTCAACATATTTTAATGTGAATTTAAATCTTTTGCCACTGCAACCATTTGAAAACTTTGTATACCATCCTGGAAAGAAGTATAACATAGCAAAAAATACATGATACAAGCAAGAAATATAAATCATTTTCTTATAAAATGTACATTTTTATGAAATATAAGGATACTTCGTGATAAAACGAAATTACAGCAAAAATGTATTTGTAACATTATGTGGAATTAGCAAATTTTCATATTCTTGAAGTTGGAAAAAAGTATAAAATCGATTTGAATTATTCTTCAGTAGTGATGTTGGCATCACTTTTTTCTAATACTTGTTTTAATCGTCATTTCATAAGTTCAAGACAAAGTTTGGAAGGTGTCAAAATCAATGTTGTTTTAGAAATTTTTAATTGTGGATTTCAGATCAGATTTGTTGCAGTACTGTCGCCCATTCTTGTAAACATCTCGAGCTAGAATGTTCCAAAGCTTTTTCAATGGGTTCAGGTAGAGACTTCATCCTAGACTTTGACGAGGTTTTGTCTCATTCGCCAACATACGGGAATTTGTTGGGATCTAAACATGCACAGTTACATTATGCTGTTGAAATGGGCAATCACTGTGAATTATCATTGGAGCAACTGGCAACAAACTATCTGCCTTCGTGTTCTGATACTCAGAAATGCCATTAAATTAGGTATAGACAATGCTATCCAAAATGTGCAGCATTACACCTCATTTATGCGCATGCAAGAGTGCTGTGTAACTTCATATATAGATAGTACTGTGGTTGTTTTTAATCACTCGTTTTAACTGCCTGTATGAGTAAAATTCCTGATTTAGACACCTTCGATCGCGAACTAATGGTAGACACTCGACGCAAGGGCCATCCAATTTCCGAAATCGTCTAACTAGGATTTCCAAGGTTGATAGTGTCAAAAGTATACCGAGAATGCGCAGATGGTGGGTATAAAACTAGCGATCGGGCTAACTGCAAAGAACAATTAGTATTGAAGGAGTGTGGTATGAGACAGCTCAGCCGTTCTGAACTTATGTAGCGAATCCAAACATTAGCTCAGATTACCATCCAGCTGAAACAGGGCGTAAATCATACAGTCAGTAAGCGGATCTTGCATTAGTCCCATTTCACGATAAGTCCTTAGGACTCGGGCCCATGATTGACGGAAACGGCCTTATTCAAGATTAAGACCCCTCGGCTACCGCACCCTCGCATTTTGAGTGGGCATGAACCTTGAAGCTACGATCTAACGGCTGCGACACGCTGTAGACTAGTAGGCATTGGTGTGAACTGCGAAGCTGGAGGCATTTAATTTAAGGACTGTGATCGAGTTCTGCTTACACTAAAAACCGTGGTGTGTGATTATAGGCCTATTGCAAATTAAACTCAATTTGTTCTCGAAGTCTTCAAGTTAGGCAATTTGAAGAAATTTTGGAGGGTTAGGTACTAGTAGAGATGTAGAGTTCTCATAACTTGATAGTGGTTCAGAATTAAGAGGTTCATCAGTAATATCCCTAGCGTTGGCATAACGTTAATTCAATAAAGCAACCGAGCAATCGATCAATGAACCAGTCATAGGCCATTAAGCCCCACTAACACTAATTGCATACCCTACTAGTCTACAATAGATTTACTTACCAATAATAAATTAATATGCAGCATAAGTCACAAACACTTTATATTTTTTAGATCAAATGAACTATTCCATAAATGACTTGATTATCTTGTAAAATAACTAGATAATCTAATAATGGCATGCATTTCTAAGATTCATTAAGTATCAGTTTCATCGAAAAGAAAACTTTTAAGAGAAAAAAAAAACAATTTTGATCTGAAAAGAAAATTAAGAATTTTGTATCAAAAGTACAGTATTAATTAATAATTCAGGAGAGAATAATATTACTAAAAGTAAAAATTATGAAATGTGAACAATTTTCAAAACAAATCTTATATTTTATGGTAAAAAATATCTCACAGTGTTTTTTCATAGAATTATTATAACTGAAAAATAAATCAAATTTCAGAATAATAAAAATACATCAACATTTATATAATATGTAACCGAAATAACTCCTATATCTATATTCGTGTTCTTTAGAAAGGAAAGCAAATTGTACTTTGAAAATCAATATTTAGTTTCATCATTTTGTTACACAGCATTTCATTTTCTACATGATATTCTAGAAATAAATTCTATAGAGGTTTCATTAAAAATTAGTTTATCAATAGCATTTTCGGAATAAATCAAAACCAATTTCGACATAATTTTCTTCATTTTAATTTGAAAAATTAACGAGTAATTCCATGTTGCCAGGAAAATTTTTAATGAAGAATGAACTTTTGGATGACAGCTTTCTCTCCGAGTTCCTTACAACACTTCATATGTTCTTTAATTAAACTACTTTTGTCTTAACTATACGAGTCGATCTTTCACTGGGTATTAAATCGATTTAAAAGTATCGTTTATTTTAAAGGATAATTAAAATCTTTATTCGTAAAATTGCCAGGGATTGTTTGCTAAGTTTAATCAAAAGTGCTCTTCTTGCAAATTAATCTTCCTTTCCAATCTTTTGTTGATTTACAATTATTTTAACAGATTTTTCTAAGTGTTAAGTATAGCATTGAAATTCATTTTCTATTAATTGTTTTAATTAGATGCTGGTTAGAGAGAAAGAGTTTCTGAAATTGAAAATAAACAAAAATACTATGCATGCAATACAACATCGATGTTTCAGTCCTCTTTCGTAAACATGATTATTAAACATTTAATTTAAGAAGCAAGTTTATTTACACCTTTCTGCGATATCATAGAATAACGGAATATGAATACTTGAAGTCATTAAGATTTGTTTTTTAGATTTTGTTTTTATTTCTGACGGATTTTGAGAAAGGAAGATATATAAAAATATTTTTAAAAGGCAAAAATAAAATATCTTCCTTATTCAGAAAGAAATATCAAAGGTTATCCATCCTCTTACAAATGAAAAAAACAAATGAAGATATTTTCATATATGCTGCGTGGGTGTGTAAATATTAAAAATTCTAAATTACTTCTCTAAAGATTTTATTTTTACCTCTCATGGATCATTGAAAAAAGGAAACTTCAGAAGCAATTAAATATCTTTGATTGATTATTTGGGTTTATTGAATATAGAACAACAAAGAGGCTTTTATATCCCAATTAAATCTCTACACAATTTATAAAGGCTTTTAATATGGTTTATTGATTATTGTTTATGAACATCGCACTTATAAGTAACACAAGGGCTGTTGGCGACGAACCTTGTATTTTGAACATCAGTCAAATGATGAGGACGACACCTGAGTTGGCACTCCCTCTCCAAACTTCCACACACACTATAGGGGAAAGCACTAAATATGTAAAATAAAATTAAAAACCGTATAAATGCGTAAATATCTTTAATAAAAGAGTTACATCACTCAAGTAATCTCTGTTTGAAGAATTTGTATACCGAAATGAAGTTCTTTCCAAGGGATCAGAAAAATCACTATAAGCCCCAGAGGCTGAAAGGGGATCTCAAAGATACAAAAGTAATAAGCCATTTTGAAAAGTTCTTAGAAGGTTTTAGTATTATATCATCACATAGTTTTCAATTTAACAGCTAGAGTCGATGATATATAAATGCTAATGTACTTTTATTAAAATTTGAAATCTTACAATTCATGTAAAACTTACAAAAAATATATGCATGTCAAATATAAATAATTCAGTTAGGATTCTAAATTATAAGGGGATCATGGTAGCCAAGTAAGTACGGTCAATTATTCGTGGCAGGTATTGTTTCCGTAGAGTCATGAGCTCGATTCCTGATGCCACTGCCGTGTAACGGGGCTGATAAACACTAAATCTGTCGAGGCGCCAGGGTCATTAACCGTTCGTCACTTGGCCAAAATTCAAAATTATGAAACTATCGCAATTAGCCCTCGTGTTGCTTTTAGTGCTATTTTAACAAAGAATCATCAATCTAAAATCATAAGATTATTTATAACGAATTATTTTTGTCTAAACACGTAGGTGATACGAAATTGTTTTTACTGAGGTGGCTAAAACATTTGACTCATGAATACAAATTAAGCTCACACAAGTTTTATTAGTAAAATCAAAGCATATCCGTATTTACTTTCCTATCGTTTTCTTCGTTCTAGAAAGTTTTAAACACATTTGTGCTCACGTACTTGTTATATTTGAAATAATATTTTTTTTAATTTGAATGCGTGTTATATAAGTGCAAGGCGTTACGAACTAATGTTTTATTATATTAAAGATATTAATACTCACATTTTTTCACATGTTACTTATAATAATTTAGAATACCCTACCAATCATTTAAATCTGTCGAGACTGAAAGTTCTCACTCTGGCAAGGTGTAGAAGTTAGCAGAGTGGGGTGATAGCTCAAGTATCGTTCGTGTCATTTGACCATGGTTCAGATTTACGGGATTTGTCACTATTAACATTCATGTTTCTGTGCGACGTTAATAAACAATCAATCAATCAATATTATTCAAAAAATCTAAATTTTCGTTCTATGAAAACTTTTTAGAATGATTGTTTTTATAAGAAAAAAAATATCTTTCAAGAAAAATGGCTTAGTAAACAACAAGTAATAATAACAATCATGATGTAAAATAAAATTTGTTTTAAAGACTTATTTTTCACGTTTAAAATTTTGAAAGAGAGAAAATATGAATGAGCGAAATAATTTAAAAAGAAAACTAAAGAAATTTAGTGTTAACTTACTATGTGCTTGCACACTTTTTTGAAGGGATGATTAATAAAGTTTTAATTTTTCTGTGATAAAATTTTCAGAATCAAAAAATTCATTTTCATAACACTATATATTTGAAATTTTCAGAATAACATAAAATGTATTTATAACTGAATACTCAAAAATATCAAAAATTTTGATTGCTTTAAGAATACTAAAATGCTTAGACATATATTTCCTTTTTTTCCCCTAGTCTTCCAAAACCAAATAACCATGCAAAAAGCAAAACACTTCAAAGACACGTAATTGTTATATTAAATAAAGGTTAGCGAAATAAAACTTTGAAAAATTTCCAGAATTCATATATGTAATTGAAAGTAACTGGTAGCATTTTGTTGTCTTATTTGTACCAGATGCAACAACTTTTGTTGTATGCAACTGAAGATTGATGCGACAAGTAATGAGGTTGTTGTTGATGTATTTTTAGTGCAATAGAGAATAAAATCCTTACATGGTTTCTTGTAAGAATTTGCAGGATAAAACGTCATCTCAAATTTTGTTCTAGATATAATACAAAATCCGTCACTGTTCGTTTATCCTGAAGCTCTGGTTTGAAGTTAATTTGACTAGAAACAAAAAACAAAACAAAAACAAAAATTAAATTTTTTTCCAGTTTTTTTCCCCCTCCAAATCAATCTTTAGATGCATTAAATTTGATATTAATTTGCGTAATTATTTTGAAAATCTAGGAATTTGAAAACAATCAGTATCTTCAATTCTTCGAAACTCAGGTTTGGTCAATTTTGAGACTAAACGTAACACTTCATATCCTATACTTTTCACCATTGCGTTCCAGTTGGTTTCACTGTAGATCGATTAGCTTAACATGTTACATTCGGCTGTTAATGAGCATGAAGTGAGGAAATAATTAAGGGGTATACATTTTGCTGCGAGCACATCAGTTGTTACAATTTGAGCTTAAGGTGTAGCATTGTTTTAGTACATAGAAAATAGCATATGTAAAGCTTTTATTAGCCACCTAAGGGGCTACTGTTTTAGGTGGATCACTTTTGGCGCACCAGATCACATTTCATATTTTACTGTCTGCGTCATTTTAATTACATTTAGCTTAGATATATTCAATTTAATGATTTATCATTTATTTTTATTTTAATTACATGTAGCTGATACAATATTCAATTTAATAATTTATCATTTGCTTCAAATTTAATTAAATTTAACTTAAATGTAATCAATTTAATAATTTATCGTTTCCTTTAATTTTAATGTGGGAAAAGTTTTTTATTATTCATTTCTCGATATTTCATCGTTTACTTTAATTCTTATATTTAATTGAGTAATTCAATAATAATTATAAGTAAAGGGCACTTTGGTAGATAAATCTGTTCTTTGAAAAGAACTTTTTACATATTTAACATTTTAAATTTTTTATTTTCGAGATTATTTTGTAGCAAAATGATGCTCAAATTTGTATATTTTCCGTGATTTGTATCTTTTTGTTATGTTTGAAGTATTTTGCTGCTGTAAAATACTATTAATCATAGTATTGGGTTAACAGCCCATAAAATATATTCCTACTACTTTTTACTCTGCGATGTATGTTTTTCTATTTTTCACGTGTGTTATTATTAATCTAGATTATTAGGCAAATAATTCTCTGGAGACACATAAGCATAATTGGACGAAATTTATTTTTATACATTGAGTTAACATCCATCTGCTTAGCTTGTATATTAAAAATGATTTAAGCATTTAATCTATCATCTTGGGTGTGTTCAGTTACTCCTAAAATAGTGATGAATTCAATTAAGAACACAATCTGTTTATGAATAACATTTTCATACTTAATAACCTTTCTCGAAGCAAAGTGGCAAATTATTTCTTCGTATGTATAATCGTAAAAAAATAGGGCACCCTTAATGACTTTCGCATTGCTTTTCACAGCTGGATAAAATTTGATATCACTGTATATTTCTCAAAAGGAAATAAATTATGGTGGTAATGGGATAATTAATTAATTTAATAAACAAGATAAGAAACGTCTTAAAAAAAGAATTTTTTCATCACGTGACTCGATATTTTCGTTGATTTAAATAGAAAAGAGTTTTAACAGCTATGTCACAAATATTGTAATCGAATCTAATAATTAGTTTCAGAGATATTCTGGAAAAAATCGTTAGAGGTCTATTATATTAGATAATTTTTAGTAAGCGGTTAATCAACAAAATACTAAATTTTTCTATTCAGGTATAATATTTTAGTGAAGCTTTATTAGTTAATTTTTATTTCAAAAATTGTATTAATTTATTTTGTATTCATTGATGTAAAATATCTTTTTAAAAATTAATGCTGTTAGTTTAAGGTGGAGTCACTTCTCAATGCCTTTTTCTTATCTCCGTAATGTTAAAAATGATCAAGTTTAAGAAACATTTTTAAAAATTGACTGGTTGTAGAGTTACTAATTTTTTTTGTATTCATTTATTGTATAGTTATTATTTTAATGAGAGCTTTTTTTTGAAATTTCAATTAGTTTTTTTTTAAAAAAAATTACTATATGGAATAACATGTGAAAAGTTAAGAAACAAAGAAAATTTGTGTATATTTCATCCTCTAACATTTTTTTAATAATTATTTTGACAAAATATCTCATTAAATTATTATTTTATGTACTAATAATGCATGGACCAAGTTTCAAAGCTATATGACAAGTAGGTTTTTTAAAAATGTTCCTTTTGTGTTGAAATTTACACTTTTGAGAAAATGCAATTTAAAGTAAATACTTACCATTTACTAATGCGTATCAGCACCTTAACTTGGATTACTTGGGTCATCTGCTAGATCATTTTCTTGTCTACATTTTAATAGTGTTTTTTTTAATTCTAGCATAACATTATGGGACCCATTTTTTAAGAACCTTATAATTCAGAAACCTTTTGGCAGACATTTATGAAACTTAAAATTAGGCTAATATCACAATTAAAAATTAGTTAAACGAAAGGACTGCATCCGTACTGAGGAAAAGTTCTAGAAGTTAATTAATCAAATCGTTAATGTTATAATTTAGTTTCCTTTGAGCTATAAATAGTCATATCAATTTTGTCAAGACGCAATGAGAATTATGAAAGTTATTAAGGTCATATCCTTTTCAGACGACTATAATCTTGAGACAAAATTAAATACGTTGCAACTTTGTGAAATGCTGAAGGTGATCAAAATTCTGTCTTCTGTCGTATAAAATTTATAAGAGCTTTAGATAAATACGTTTTGAAAAAATAATATAGTCAAAAAAAATTAAGCGTTTATTTATTTATTGCAGCGTCATTTCCAATTTTTAACAAAAATGTTCCTCCTGTGATTATTGTATAGGGATTGGATTATTTTTCAGTTTTATCCAAACAAGGTTAATGAATATTTAATTTTTTAAATTAGAAAAAAACTTTGGGATTTTTTTAACATCACATCCTTACCAAAGCTATAGTATTTCTGGCTGTTATTATTAAAGATCCTAACATTAAAGCATAACTATTGGTAACTCCTTATTCACATTTAAATTCGAATTACATTCAAATATAATATCTAAAAATTACAATTAAAACATTTTATTGAAACACATTTCAAACTTATATTTTATTGATTATATCCTTATTAATCCTTTCAAAGATTAAATTGAATTTAAAATCCAGAGCTTATCATGATCAAGATATTGATATTTATCAAACTTAAATAAATTAAATCATCTTGTTTATTTTTCTAATTAGTAAAAATTATATGCCATTTTCTGGTTTTTGAGAATTAGTCTTTTGTCATTTGATATGGTTTTTTATTCACAATGCTTCTCCACACATCATTTTAAAAGCGCCATCAATTTCTGTGGATCAAACTTCATTCAATAGAATGTCAATAGTATTATTTTTCATAAAAGAAAAATAGATAGCACAATTTATTTAAATATAAAATTACAGAACAAGTTTTATTTTATAAACTAATTTTTTCTTTCGAAAATCAATATCTACATAATTATCAAGTTTTATGAAAGGTTCTAACTGTAGCATTAGATACCAGGACAACTCAAGGTGATAACCATAATGGCATACGTTTAGAAGTGTTAAATGTACCAAAGATTCAATTACGCGTCGAGAAATCGAATGCTTTAAATTATTCGAAAACGTGTGACTTTTTTCTCCCGAATTGATTCAAACCCCATTTTCAGAATAAAGAGTAGCGATAAAAAAGCCAAAACGAATATTCTACAACATGTAGTGTCAGGCTGTTATGTATGTATGCGTGGAGGAGCTGTATAATTATCTTTACTTGAAATCCATTCAAAGGGAAGGACCCTCAAGAATACTGACAGCATATTATGGATTATTTAACAGAAAAATAATAAAGAAGTGACGCAGATTCGAGTGTCTCGAAGAGTTGACAACATTCCACTTTCATTCGGAGATTGTTTGCTTAGTTCAGTTTGAAATGTGTCATTTCTAATGCTCAAAAACAAAGCCGGAAAAGAGCAAGTGACTGTCTAGCATCGTTATTATCATATCGTTATTTTTAAAGAAGGGAAATGAAGAGGGGTATCTGAATAGGGACGAGAGTGTGAAACGGAAGATATCGAGGGAAAGTTATCTTTCAGAAGAGAAGATGGAAAAGAGATGGAACATCATATCTAGTTTGTAAAATAAAAATGAATGAATATTGAAATATGCGTCTTAGGTGTCGAAATAAAATGGTTTTGAAAATTTGGTTTTTTCTACTCAAAATGGAATTATATTTGATTTTAGCTAATGATAAAAAAAGTTTGTATTTATAAAGCTGCAATTTCAAAGTTGTTAAAGATACGTGTATTGAGAGGAAAGAGAACAAAAATCCTTAAAAAACTCAGATGTATTGGTTCTAAATGTTAATGAGAACTGTTATATAACATAGTTTGAGGTGTGTTTACGTATGACATTTGTTTATTACACTAATCAATCTTGATATCTGTTAAAATCTTGATTGTTTTTCATAAATAATAATTTATCCATAGTTAATATATTAAACAAAAATAAGTACAAAATTTATTTAAAGAAATATTTATATTCAGTTTTTTTTAATGAAGTAAAAATTACTAGATTACCAATTAATTAAAATATTTAAATCAAAAAGAGTTGAAACATTTTTTTCTTGTATATTTGAATTTTAAAATTTTTTGTTCAAATAAGAACTTTTTTGTATGAGAAAAATTTATGTAACATATATTTCCATTTTAATGACAAAGAACCATAATCTGGAAATAGATTACAGGATTCTTTTAATTTTTAAGGAATCGTTATTATTATTCGCTACATATATACAGCTTTGAATTCGTTACGTTTATTTTCCTTATGAGAGAATTTATGTTATTTCCTTATTTTTAAATTACGTGTGTTTTCCTTACTGAGTCCAAACAATAAATTTAATTTTTGTGAACTAGTATTAAAATATCTAAGCTATTTCTGCTATTCGTATGGAAGTAATATAGTTAGTTATCACAAAAGCTATTAGAAATGATTATGCATAGCTATTTTTCCTTCCTACGAAAACTATTAAAATTGATGAGCATTTTAAAATAAGAATTTTTTTTCAATATTTAAACAGTTAATTTTCAAATAAATAAAAAAGCTTCTGCAGCCGAACTGCTTTTGTTACTTTAATCTTATCTTCATTTTTTTTGGAATCACACAAATTATTTAATGTATTTCTTATAAAAATTAATAAAGTATTTTTATTGAACATTTCACTTACTTATTTGTGTCAGATTTAAGTGTATACGAAAATTATGCTTCTTATAAATTTTAACAGAATTACAAAACAACATTTACAATAATTTTTATTTAGAAACTCGATAGCATGATGAAGGCTTAGTAAAATTGCATAGAATAATTAAAATCTGCTTTAGGGAATGACATTTTTTAAGGGCACGGATTTTTTAATACAGAAGAGCATAATCAGGTAAAAAAAAGTTATAAATGTATCTAATTAATGTATTAATTTAATACCAAAATATCAGCTCTTTTATATCAATCATTTTTTTATCAAAAAGTGAAAAAGAGTTTGTGACAACTTCAAGGATATTGATGGCAAATAAATCAGGTCAAACTCTGGTGGTCTCCCTTAAATATTTAACTCTATAGACACCATAAAGTTCAATTGAATAAATAATAAATAAGGTCACAAACCCAATCAAAGAGCTGTCAGAAAAAAGACAAAACGGTTTATTTACTATCTTCACTGAATATGAAAAAGTCCCTTTCTCCCGAATCTTTCTTAATTCACCTGAATCCTGTATTGTAATTAAACAATAAAAACATAACTTACCAATTCACTCGCTCTGATTGAGACTCTTCTTGAATACAGTAGGTTTCATTTCTATTACTCTAATAAGAAGCCACTTCTAACCAATGTTTATACGAATGATTAATTACAATAATTCACTCCATTTAACTGGCATTCATCTATCAGCTTCTCGTTTTCTTACGTCTCTCTTCTTATTCCTTTCAATTCTATTTCATTTATATATCACTAACCCTAATTCTGTTCATTACCTTTATCTTAATCTAATTTTCCTAATAACTTTTTATTTGGTTCGCAGGAAATTGGAATTTTGTGTCATTCATTTTTTCAAAAAATCCCCAAAATTAGTGAAGAAAAGACTGCGAATAGCCCAACGTCACAAAACAATCCTATTTTATGTCGACAAATGTCACGGCTCATTTCAAAAAGAGTCTCAAGTATTTATTTCTAAGTATTTATTCAGAAAATTCGAAAGGCATTTATTCAATGAATTACCTTTATTTTTGTTTTGAATTTATTCATGAAAAATAGATACTTGATACAGTAAAATACGGTAACCCTTTAGTAATTGGTACAATGCTAAATTAACAATATTTTTTTCTTTAAAAAAAAGTCACTCTATTCTTCAAACGAGATGAATTATTTTGCTTTTTAACGAGGAACCTGAAGAAACACTGCATTGAATTTCACAATTGGAGGTAAAGGAATTCTAATTACAGGACCCGTTTTGTCTGTGATTACTAACCCGTTTTGTCTCTGAAATAAGAAAGATCAGAGACAGAAGAGCATTCTTGTTATGTCTCTCTTTCTCTCTATCCCTATATATATACACTCATATATAAAAGAAGTACTTAGAAAAGTTTTACTAATAAAAGGAAATGCTGAGTGATCTAAAAATAGCAGAATGAAATAATAGAAAGATTGTTTGGATTTCAATTCGAATCCTTCACGTTTGAGGATTTTGCAACAATTTTTTGAAAGTGATAAAGGCTCCAGACATGTTTTTTTCTTAAATCCAAAATTCTGCTATATAAATGCTAAAAATAACTGCAGAGAATATTTCCTATATAAGCAAGTTATAACGTGGTATTCAGAGTATTTTTCTAAAGATGAAATAACATCATGACAGATAAAATACGTTTCATTAGTTAAAAATATAAAAGAAGAAATTTCTTATGTTAATAGACAGTTAAGAAACCATTAATTCCTTAAGCCCCAATTTTATATTTTAAAATCAAAATATGACATTTAAACATTTTTACACTAGAATATTATATATATATATAATATATGTATTACATATTATATATATATGTGTATATATATTATATTTATATATATATATATTATATTTATATATATATATATATTATGTTTTATATATATATATGTATTATATATATATTATATTTATATATATATGTATTATATATATATTATATTTATATATATATATGTATTATATATATATGTATTATATATATATGTATATATATATATATATATATAGTGCTGGCCACACAAAATACAACACCCAAAAGAACCAGAGATATCACAGTCGAATTTATTTGGCAGATAACATGTTGTGCAAAGATCAAACGATTAAAATTACTGCCTCTTGTGAAGTGTGGATGATGACAAATTCAGTAGTTAGTGAAGCCGCCATTGTTGGCTATAACCGCTGTCACACGCCTCGGCATAGAATCAAAGAGGCTTTGGATGTATCCTTGGGGTACAGCAGTCCATTCGGCTACCACATATTGCCAAAGTTGATCTCATGTAGCAGCGGGTGGTGTATCTCGGGCCAGTCGTTGTGCAAGCAAGGACCTCACTTTTTCGATTGGCGATAGATCGGGAGAACAAGCAGGACAAGGAAGCAATTCAATGTGTTGGGTAAAGAAAAACTCTTGAACATTGAGTGCCACGTGTGGTCGCGCATTATCCTGTTGGAATATGGCTGATGACAAGAGCTGAAAGCATGGGAGGACCACGGGATCCAAAACTTCAGAGATGTAGCGTTGGCTGTTGAGTGTACCGGTAATGCGTACTAAAGGGGTGCGGGAGTAAAATCCAATACCTCCCCAAACCATGATACCAGGCGCAGGAGCAGTGTGGGTATGCATAACGCAACAGTTCAACTGCCTCTCACCACGATGTCTCTAAACTCGAATCCGACCATCGTGATGTTGCAGGCAGATGCAGGATTCGTCAGTAAACACAATGTCATTCCATTCCGTTGTCCATGTCCGCCGTTCATCGCACCATTCGTGGCGCAAACGCCCGTGGTTTCGAGTCAAGGGTAAATGAAGCAATGGACACCTTGAGGAAATTACACTCTGCTGCAAACGGCGTCGAATGGTCCGAACGGACACCGAATGATGCGTAGCAGACTGAATCTGTTGTGCTATGGTTCGTGATGTGGCTGCGCGATCCATCACTGCCATACGCACAATCTCCCTGTCATCACGGGCAGTGGTGCCACGAGGTGGGTGCGATTAGCCCCGTCGGTCCGTCGTTCCCTCCTGCATCCAGCGATCACAGATCCTCATTATAATTGCTTGGTATCATCCAACACGTTGCCCGATTTCTCTGAAGGATAATACGCAATCCCTATATGCTACTATTCTTCCTCGGTCGAATTCAGAAACTTGGTCAAAAGACGCTCGATGTCTTCCACGAGGCATAGGTAAACAGCTTACGCAAAAAAAAAAAAAAAACCGCTTGAAAAAACAATTGCCATACTTCTAATCGCTAATTTGTTCTCCCCTTAAATAGCGCTTGCGGGTAGTGCTTCGGTCGCCCGTGATGTGCATCTGGGCTGCAATGCTAATGAGTTGCATAGCTCATCGTCGAAACGCATGATGTAAATTTCACATGGTTTGCATGCTTCCTTCAGGGTGTTGCATTTTGTGTGGCCAGCAGTATACATACATATATATATATATATATATATATATATATATATATATATGGATAAGTGGGTCGTTGTGAGAGAGAAAGTATTGGATAAAAACAAATAAATTACAAATAAAACAACGAAATTAACATAGAACGGAACAGTAAACCAGCGAAAAAACTTGATAATAAACAGTCTTTTATGAAAAAAACAAATGAATGCCTAGCAAAACAAGGCATGCGCATTCGGGCTTGGGACTGAATTGTAAGATAAAGCATGTCTTACGGTACAATTCTCCTTCAATGTATCTTACTGGGCAAAAATTATTGGATTACTCCAAAAAGTAAACTAAAATAGAATATGCAACAAGAAAGCAAAAATATCGGACAATAAACAATCGTATTACAAACATGTGAAACGTATCTGTAACCACGCTCGCAAAAATAAATAAATAAATAAAAAAAAAAATTGAATACTTAACAAGGAGTTAAAAGTGAAATTACACTTAAATCGATAAAAGCATCAAAAATTACTAATGATATACCATATGACATATAATGTTAGCAAGTGAGAGAACTGCACACCCACTCAAACATTTGTGCGCATGTAAAGCAAATATACGAAGATTAAGTCAGTGCATTATTTATTAAAATTTCTTTTCCGTACAGAGACTTGTAGCCGCGGTAGCTTAATGATCATGGTAGCGGACTCGCTGCCGGCTGTTTTCATCGAGTCGTAGGTTCGATCCTTGATGCCACGAAAAGCCCGTAGTGTAGCCTGAACTGATATACGTTAAATCTGATGACGTTAAATCTGTAGTAATCGAAGTCCTCCCATTGATGTTGCGTGGAAGTTAGGAGAGGAGTGCAAGCTCAGGTGTCGTCCTCATTACTTGAGCGAGGCTCAAAATTATAAGGTCCGTCGCCAAGAGCCCTCGTGTTGCTTTTAGTGCAACTTAAAAAAATCAACCAATCATAAAGAGACTTCCTGAACGAGTGATGATTTATTAACGTAATTCTTGGAAGCAACACAAGGATGACACCCTGGGTGGCCCCCCACTCTCTTAACTTCCAAATTATCACAATGTGAGGACTATGAGCACCAACAGATTTAACTTGTTTCTGTCTCCCTAAACTACGGATCTTCAAGTGTCAGACAAGGACTTCAGTAGGACTCGAACCCCCGACTCGATTGAAACAATGCTGTCATCAGCTCGCAACTAGTGATTTCAAATTTACCGATATTTTACTATCTCTATTAATTCGGCAAAACTTTCAAACAAAATAGATATGCCGGTAAATTATCATGAATTCTTTTAAAACGCTGAATATGAAATTAAAAAGATTATCGAAAGACATTTTATTAGATTCTTGTATACTGTGACATAAGTATACGAAAATAAGTTTTCTGAACTTAAATAATAAAAATAAGTTTCAACAATTTTTGTAACAATTATAATGAATTTTTTCACTAGTAAAGGAATTAAGAAATATATAAATAAATACGAATGTTGTTCATATATGTTAAAAATAAGCAAGTAAAAAACATCACTGATCAATACTTAGGTCTTGTAGTTGTGATCTAATTCTTATACAAAATTATCCTGCCGTGGAAACTCAATCGAATCCCACATTTGTAGGTTTAATAATTTTATTCAGGAATCGTACACTCTTTGAATGTACATCTTTTTTCATATATTCCTAAGATACTCCATTTCTTTTTTAAAGAATTTATTAATTTTATTAACGAGATGTGGATTAACATAATGCAATTTTAAAATTTATTTTTAATAAATTAAGCCTTTCTTTCAATGATAACTACAAATGTGGAAGGAATTGATCACAGTGAATTTTTGGAATTAACATTTATTTTATTCTTCATTCAAACTAGAAAATAAGTACTAAAAAGTGTTAGAAATAGTACGCATATAATTTACCAAGTTATAAGTAAAAATTTGAGGCTCATAACCTTAATTTACCGGTAAGCTGGTTTATCGGCATTACAACCAATATTCGAAGGCCACCATGATCACTCGGCTACTTTGGCTGTAAAGGAACTGGGGAAGATGCAATTTAATTTCAGCTACGTGCGCGTTCCGGGTTCTAATTCTTTATTTATGATGGATATAAAAATAAAACTTTCTGGCATATTTCCCACCTAAATACCTGCATTGATAGAATTTTTCATTTAAAATACGCTTTCACTTGTGCATTTTTGTGACATAATTGCCTAATTAATATCATCACTAAAGTAAAATGCGAAAATTTAATAGAATATTAAGTTACTGAAAAGCAGTCACAACCTAAACTACAATACAGTTAGAAAAGTTGAGCTGGAAAGAATGGCTTTTTAATTAACGAGCTACTACTCATTAATATTTATTTTAGGAAATAATTACTTGTACTAAAAAGCTGTTTTACCTATGTATTTATTGCGGTACTACTCGAAGAATTTATTTATAAGCTTCTGCATATATATTATCTTAAGTGTCGATTTTTAGGCAAGCTTTTCTGTTTCATTCTAACGTTAATTATGTAAAGAGGAAATCTTTACATGTTTTCCAATTTCTATTTCTTGCGAAAACACGGAATGTATTTGAACATTTGGTTATACAGCAACACAAAGTAATCCTGCCTTATTCATATTATGAATGCTTACTTTAGTTGAACGCTCTTTGAATGTTCCGGAGTTAACTCAATAAATAATATATATAAGGATAAGCATTTAAATAACAACGGATGAGAAAAGGGTTAATTTTATAAAAGTAAGAGAGACTGAGAAATTAAGTCTTGCTCTGCATACATTGGCCTGAAGCGTAACAAAAGAAAGACTATTTTGAACAAAATGGTATACTCATTGAAACGTAACATCCAAAGTATCTAAATAAATCTTTCAATTGCTAGCAAAGACGAGAAAGAATGAGGCATTGTTTTATTCAAGGTGTTTGCTTATCTTGTTTTTTTTATAACTTTTTGTGAAAACTTGAGCGAAAAGTTTCTTTTTTATTTTTACATCATTCCAAATTTTTCTTTTGTTAACTAGAGCAAAAATATCAACAACCAACTTCCACTTAGGACTGAAAAAGAGCATTTTGTTTGCTTAAAATTTGTTTTTACCGTTTATAGAGATTTCTTTTTCTACTTCATCGGTTGTTTTAGTTTTTCCTCCTTTCCTTATAGATATTGATAAGTTTTTCTTGCTGCTGCTTCCTTTTGAGATCAGAAATTGAAGTTTAAGACTTTTATATATTTGTGGTTAAATAAACCTTTTTGGGGGGTGAGGGAGATTATCTGTTATACAATGCATTATATAAATGTACATATTTATTATAATTTCACTTTATACATAACATGTACATTTATATTAGCCATTGTATAATATAACACACTGATCCAAAATAAATTGTAATGATTGTTAAAAAAAAAAAAAAAAAAAACGGAATTATAAGCAAAGTACAGAAAATAGTTCAGTTGTATCTTGCAAGTGGGGAAAGCTGACAATATACGACTTTATTCGAGTTATCGGCCAGAGAATTTTGTTTTTGCAGTTAATAATAGAAGATTTTTGTTCAGTTAGCAGAAATTTTAATCCTCTTTTATTAGTTTTCAATGTTAAGAGAAACGTACACAGAAATATATCTTTTTCAAAACTTTTTGAGGTGCTAACATTTTATTTCAATATATATTGCACTGAAATGTTGCGTAAACAACTCACAAAAAAAATAAATCAGCCTTTTTATAATTTTATTAAAATATAAGAAAATAATTCATTCATAGAAGTTTCTTATTTCCTTACAAAACTTTTGAGAATATAACACTTGATTTAAAGGAACACAATGCATTATAATTATATCTCTGCATGAATAAATTTAAAGCCACAAGAAATTGTGAGGAAATTCACAAAAATTAGTAATATCGCTAATGATAGCATGTTTTCACAACCAGTATTCAGTTTAAATGGAAGTAAATAAAAAACCAATTTCTAAAGGTAATATAACTCAAACAAAATATGAATTTCATTAAATAAATAAACAAAAAACAAAATATTAGCTCTCTTTTGGAATTGTGCAATTACACCGTAATTGAAATCTCAATGTAGCAGAAATGCTAATTAGTTTAACAAAAGAAATAATCAAGTTTTGTATTGCGCGTTATTTTTATCCAAAAGGAAACGCAAATTAGTATTAATATATATATATATATATATATAAGACAGTTTTACTTACAGCGTACAAACATACATCAATAAAATATTTCAGGAATGATTATAAAATAAAAATAGCAATAAATGATTTAGACTATGCATCAGGGGTCGCCAACCTTGTAGTTATGGTATGCCAAACCAATCTACCAAAATAATTCAGGATGCTGCACAATAGGAAATATCAGAAACAATCCGATTCCCACGAATATAGTTACATGCACAGTTAGGGAATGGAGGTCAAGAATACAGATTCGGAGTCTTATTACTTATTAATTTTGCATCATTTAAAGGTCTATTAACTTAAAAATAAACAACAAAAATATAACTATTCCTTCGAAATAAATAAAAAATTAAAATTGTTTATATATTATGCATTGAGTATCTTTTAAACATTTATTAAAATAAAAAGTAAACTACATAAAATATAATTATTCCATCAATACAGTTAAATAAAAAAAATTAAAATTTTAATTTGAAATTGTCCCTGCATCTCTCTGCTTAATATCACAATATCAGGAGTATAATTTGAGACTTTTAATTAGACACATGATTCTGAAGGTTCAGTTGTTAAACAATTTCTTTGTGAACTGTTTAAATATTTTTCAAATGAGAAACGATTTGCTCACATAGATAAGTAGAATCAAAAGTGAAAATTAGAACACATGTAATTCTCTTCAAACGATTAAATCTTTTTGACTATGACATCTTGAATTTTAAAATAGCTGTCGATTTATTGTTAGAGTTATCATCCAGATTTTTTCGTAATTCCATAAGCTTTACTTTCCACAATTCTAAAGATGTTAGTTCAATAAGTTCAATTTTAAAAATATCAACTTCGATCTTCTCAAAAACAGACAAATTGAATAGGATTATTAACAATTCTATTAAATCTGGTTTTATTAGAAAGGAAAATATAGGCATACAAGTATCAAAGTCTGCATCTTTTGGAAAATTTCTCTTTAAGTGCTTCATCTTTGTCGATGGTCGGCGCATATGCAAGCAAACATTAGAAAGTATTTTTAGGTATTTGTATTAATATCACTGGAAAACATACTTAATTTTATAGCAAAGTCTTACCAATATTCAAAAAATTCAAGCTGTTTGGCTCTTTCCTTGCAACCCTGAGTATAGTTCCTTAAGATGTTTAGTTATATCAGTCAGAAACGTTAATTTGCTTAACTATTCTTTATTATTCAAATCCGAGAAATGTCGTTCTTTCTCACTAAGAAAAACTTTAATGTGTTCCATAAAAATTTATTTATATTAATGTTTTTACTTTCAGAATAATGTATAATTGAAGAAAGAATATGCCCCATAGTTGTCCCAGACAGAGGAATAAAGCTGCATAATTCTTCATAAAACTAATCTTTGTCACAATATCAGGTAATTCCTGCAAGGCGCGCAAAATTTTTCACTTCTATACTTTCATTAAGAGCAACTACAAATGTAACAGTTTCTTGTAATTCAACATTCTGTCTATTTTTGTTACATTTTCTGTCATTTGAGCTATTCTTCTTTCAATAGTTCTAGTTCAATAGTATTTATTTTTAGAATTTGTGGTAGTTTAAGATTAAAAAATAAAATACAGTTAAAGCAATATGTGCATAAAAAAAACGTTTCATTCAGATTATCATAATTATGCAGCAATTGGTAAAATTATCCATAAAATTTAGCTTACGACTTCATCAATTAAAACAGTGGAATTGCTTTGTGGCAACTTGTGATCGTTCACCATGTAAGGGTTTTTCTCTCTCGGTCCTCAGTGTGGGGAAGTAGGAAGGAATGATCGACATTTCTAAAACACTTAATTTATTTACTGCTCAGCTAGAAATCTCTCCTATCTCTCCTCTCTCTCCTTCTTGAAAGCTTATACTATATATATATATCAATCTTAATTTGCATGATCACGTTCTCTTCTTCGGAGGAAGCTTTCTAATAAAAATAATTTCTAAGGCCCGAAAATTCCCCAAGAGGACTGTTAGTGACAAGATCGCGGATAGACCCATCACAACCATTCTAGCTTACTATCATTATATCACTATGAAAACGATCCAACCATTTCAGCCATCTATGATATACTGAAGTCGAAATGAATTGAAGTCCTTCAGCTACCACTATATAAGTAGCATTGAAAAGCAAGGAAACAGCCTTTCCCAACAAGCAACGATAATAGTACAGCTGAGTCAGACACCCAAAAAGCAAATTTACTGCCCACTACACTTGCTCTAAGCTTTAAAGTAAACATAACACCACAAAACCACATAACAAACAGTGACACTACAGTTCGCAACACTATTCAAAATTTTTTCAATAACCCACACCCACAGCACCCTCACTAGAATTCGTTGGCCAAACGAAATCACTGATTACATCATTAAAATTAGCATCAATAAAGCCACTGGCAAAGACGAAATCACCTATAAAATGCTCAAAAACTTCCTTATTAAAATTAATTTTCCTCCTCACCTTTCTTATCGCTAATATTCCTAAATTACAGTACTTTCCTAAACTTGGAAAATCTCTACAATCTTTCATATTTTGAAACTGGATAAAAATCCTTACCTACCAAATAGGTATTGACCAATCGCAATGCTCTCTTCCATTGGCAAGATAACTAAATCTATGATTCTGAAAAGACTTATAAACAGCTTAATAGAAAACACTAACTTTCTCACCCCAAAACAATAGGGTTCAACAAAAATTATGAAACTAACAGAGCATATTTTTTCTATACTCATAAATCTACAGGAGTGGTCTTCTTAGGCATTCAAAAAACCTTTGACAGCGTCTGGATTGAAGGTCTCACTTTCAAACTCATCAAATTCACCTTCCCTGCTTCTAAACACATTTAATTTATTCTATTCATACGTAATAGAAAGAGAATTTCAAGTTAAAGTAAATAATACACTCTCTTCTCCACAAAAAATTCACTGTGGAGTAGTTGTATTGGGCCGATTTTAAATAATATTTTTCTAAATAATATCCCACAATAAATTTAAAAATATTAAATATGTAATACGCAGACAACGTGGCTTTACTAGTAAAATTTAAAAACACGAAAGCAGTTACTCTTGCATTTAATAACCACCTCAAGCTACTTGAAAATTATTACAACGGTTGGAAAATCAAAATTATTATTGAAAAATCGTCAGTAGTACCATTTACAGTAAAGAAGAAAATATGTATCTTTCCATAATTTTTACAACATACTCATCCCATGGTCTCAAAAAATCTAGGAATCATTTTAGATATATCACTCACTTAGAAACCCCACAGTACATATGCGAGAGAAAAATTCTGGAAAGCTAGATGCAAAACATATCCCTTAATATGCTGCATTTACGAAAAGAATTCTTAAAAACAAATTGCTTCTGTACATTTTCGTTCTTAGGTCAATAATCACTTAAGCAGGACCAATTTGGGCTTATGCGGCAAAATAAAATATTTAACTTCTTAGAAATACATAAAACTTAGCACTAAAAGGGATAGCAAAAG
Organism: Nephila pilipes; assembly: GCA_019974015.1. Lineage (NCBI taxonomy): Eukaryota > Metazoa > Arthropoda > Arachnida > Araneae > Nephilidae > Nephila > Nephila pilipes. The sequence continues at coordinate 74,669 of BMAW01049378.1, forward strand.
GAAATTAGTACACATAAAACAAAAAATATATACTTAAAGCTTCTAAATTTCCACTTTCATACAGTACATACAAATACTAGCCAAAAATTTTTCGTCACCCTAAATGACTCCAATAATATTAATATGACAAATCTAGAAAACTACACACACCAAGAAATGACTCTAAAAGACCAAAAAATTTCTACTTGATTCACATAACCCACTTAACGCATTTAGTTTATTAATACTTTTACTCATATTCAAAAACAACAAAAAACCATCTCTTCACAATTCTTTTACTTAAATTCTGCCGTATACTCTCACTTAAACGAAAACACAGCAATCACACTTTGCAACCAACAGAGGGCAGCCAATAGAACAGCTTCCCTCCGTACGACGAAAAACAATGGTAAACCAGTCTCTCAGCACCCTTCGTAGCAGCTCCTCACTTCGGACAGCACTCACGCTTAATACTATTCAAGCAGCAACCAATCAGAAAATGAGCTCTGAATACACTTACAGAAACTCTAAACATCAACTCTACATAAAGCTTTGCATCAGTTTACCGAACTGAATTTGCAGACCGCTTCACGGCTAATGTTCTCGAACAACTTTCAAACGGTTTCAAGGAAACAGCGAGTGAGGAATCTCCTAGGAAATTACTTAGTTCTCACCTCCATTCTTGACTTTCTGCCTCCTTATTATTGTGTTCACTGATCAAGTTGACACCTTATATTTTCCTTTATTTAAATTCCATTTAAATGTTTTTAATAAATTATTATTGTTAGAATATGTAGTTTCCAATCTTTTTGTGTTAGATTTAAATACTTTCTGATTTGTAGTTCTTTCGGTACTCCCTTCCCCAGCCTGTTTTTTTGAAGAAAATTTCAACTGAAAATTTGCAACAATCACTTCCAATATAATTCTTCATTTATTAACAAGAAAATCCTGGATCATGTCATCTACACTAAATCAAATGCTAAAAATCAATGATGTAATTTATAAAACCATATACATAAATTTAAATTTCATCTCGTTTTTGAATACTAAAAAAAGTTTAAAAAAAAGGGACCAAATCACCAAAATGGTTGTCAAAATTAGGGAGGGGAAGATGAAATCTCTGTAAAAATCTCTTTTCCTTCATAAGAGTATTTTTCCAGGTCTTAATTTTACTGTTTTTTTTAAAGCTAAGAATCGTTAATGTGCTTCGTTGAAATGAAAGAAAAAATTAGTTCTTAGTCTTTTTGTGTGAAGCTGGTTAGATTCCTGAAAATTTGCTTGGAAGCCAGCCACAGAAATTCATATTGAATCTCCAATCGATTCAAAACTTAAGGTGATGGCAGAAACTCAGGTAAAGCTAATGTGAGATCTAGACGAGTGCTTAAGATAATATTGTTACTGTTTTTTTTTTTTTTTTTAACCTCATATCATATTGACGGAATCAAAACATTTCTATGTTTGCTAGAGAAACCTAATATACGATGATGGCTATAATGATGATAATAGCCAATATATAAGGGTTAATTTCTTTTCTTTAAAACTTAAGAAAGTTGGATTAAAGTGTATCTTAGAAATTTTGAAGATCATCCTGGAACAATGTTTCGACAATTTCATGTAGAAACATGAACACACATACACAAGTATACATTGTTGGGTATTCAATTTATTAATTTTGTTTCAAATTTTATTTTAATTTTTATTCATTTATTTTACATAGATCTATAAATTTTTTCTTTTGTTGATTTTTGGATTTTAATTGTTCTCTTATTTGTTATGTGTTTTTAATAATAATTTAATTGTTTATCATATATATATATATATATATATATATATATATATATATATATATAAATCGTAGATGGAACAAAATAAAAGAACTATTTTTAAATGAGTTTTACCTTTTAAAAGGTTATCTGTTCTTAAATAAAATTGCATTTCGTGAACATTGTTACCATGATTCTTCAGAGTTCTACATATTTAAAACTTATAAAAAGACATAAAAAGAAGTATTATACATTTCTTAGAAGTTTTTATGCTATCATTTCATTAACGTTATTTAATGTGTCTAGTGCAACTGTGATCACAATACTTAACTTCTACAATAGTGTTTATAAGAAAAAACACCGAAAAAATATTTTGAATGAATAAACCACGCTTCAATAAGGAATTAGAACATCTTATATTTTGTGTCTTTTTGTATCCTATAGGAGAGGAAAGTTAGGAGAAACTCATTGGAATAACATCTCCCCTTGATTTCTTAACGTTACCTGGAGTAGGGTCAAGTAAGTTTTTAATTATTAAATCAACTTATATATTAAAAGTTAATATCTGTCACAAATAGATTAACATTGAAAGATTTGGAAGAAGAGTTGCATTAAGATTGATTTTTTTGTTTTTTAAAAAATTACTTGCTTTTCGCAAGCATTTACTTAAAAAACTACTTTCACCATTAAAGACCTTTTTGAATCTTTTATTTATACTATTTTAGAATAATAAAGTTTAACAGAAACTGAAAATAAAAGGCGATTAACATTTACGATAGTCAAAATTTGGCTCTTGTTGAAAAAGAAAGCTTAGAAAACGATTTAAAATAAGTATGATGTATTTACCTTTGTTTCTAATTATCTAATTAAACAAAAACAGTTTTTAGACATGATACAAGATAATGTTAAAAAAAATAAAGGTACTTTGGGAAAATGAATTGCGGCAATCAAAGTTTTTTTAAAAATCAAATAAGTTTATTTTTTAAATTCAGTTTATTAACTAAATTTCTATTGTTATCGGGGTTTTTCTTCTTTTTTATTTCTTTGAACTATTTATTAGAGATCATTCATAAGTTAGAGTTTAAGTCAGTCATTTTTCTTTTAATATACACTTAAAATCTTTTGGAGTCAGTATTTGGTACTTCTGTTCTCAATTTGAAATTCTTGAAGAATTAACTAATGTAGCGAATATTTTTCAGTGATTTAAATATTCACGTTAAAATCAGAGATAATCTTACATTAATAATTTTCTAACGATTTATATCAAAAATGTGTTGAAATATACATGCATGTAGAATATAAATAACATGTTTTTTTCTAAGCATACTTGATGCTATGCATCTTTGTATTATACCGGTACAACGGAAAATCTTTATTTAACTCAAATGCGATGTTTTTAAAAGTACTCCTTAGTAGTTGTTCTGCTTATAAACTTATAAAATATTATTTTATTTATTAAAATAAAGTATATTTAGCTATGAATTTCCTTGTGTATTTTGTGTTGATACATTTCTTGAAGAAGTTCTCTTCAATTTAAATAAAGAATACTAAGCAACAATTTTTAATTAAGTGGATGGATCTATGGATTTGTAAGCTATTGTTAACTCAATGACAATTTATTAAAAAGCATTTCATTTAGTTAAATGACAGTTTGTATGTCGATTACATGCTATAAATGGGTGTTTAACATATTCATTTAGAAGATATTCTTCACTTAACTTAGTTTAGCTGTAAAGTAAAATGTTTTTAAGACTTCAATAAATTATTCATTCATATAATTTTTGTTAACGAACTTTCTCATACGTATGGTTAACATTAAGGAAAAACAAAATTAAAGCTACAGACATTGAATAAACTTATTCGAGATTCCTTAAATTACAAGCACTGAAAACTAAATGACTATTTAAATATTTAAGTTCACAGTAATTGAAAAGAATTCTGTTGTTTAAAAAGAACTTTAGTTTTATTTGAAAATGGAAAATGTGTAAAATAAACCCTATATATATATATATATATATATATATATCTTAAAAAGTTTTAGTACATAATAATAAAACTGGTCTTGAAAATAAGACTTCCTAAAAAAATAAAGACTCAACTTTATTGTATATTCACAGACTGGGTTAAAGGACAAACCTTTACAGTAAAATAAATTACTTTCAGAGGAAAGAATTTTTCCCCCTAAAAATATAAATATGTAAATAAAGGGCCAGTGATACATTTTCGCGTTTCTTATGAGTTAAGTTCAGTTACTTACATTTTTTTGCTTATGGGAGTTCTATATGATGCTAATAAAAATGCATTATCTGTAAAAACACGAAAGTTTTTTCACGCATGACTAATTTCAGACTTTGATTATATTAATTTTTTTATCTAGGAAAACTTAAGAATTGCTTTTAAATCTATCTAGACCCTGTGTTTATGTCACCATTTTTTAAAAAAAAAATTCTCTCTCTCTCTCTCTCTCTCTCTCTCTCTCTCTCTCTCTCTCTCTATATATATATATATATATATATATATTCTTTTCTACCTTTTATATTAGAATCTTGCTATTCTAGAAAATAATTTTGTAATCCAAATTAATACTTTACAGGGATTCAATTTGCATTTATTATTGCGAGTATCCTCTACTTTTATTTCAGATTTGAATAATGATTGTCTAAAGTTTAGATATTACTCTTTGATACATTATTCCATGCAACTCATTTTTTTATTAGAGCAATAGACGGAATGATAATATATAGGAATTTCAGTATCCAAATATTTAAATATGGAGACTATATGATTGTGGTAATATACAAAAAAAAATATGTCATCCATACTATTTTTATTATCTTTTTCTCTCTTATCGTTGATATATGTCATTTTAGTGATTATAGTCAATTTTGTTACTTGGATTGCAGGCAAGCGCATTTTTTTTTTCTAATTAATTGTCTTGTTAAGTTTTTATCTCTACAAGGGAAGTTGATATGTTTCAAATTTATAATGATATAAACTTGCTTTTTTTTTTTTTTTTTTTTTTTTTTTTGTCTTTTTTACAAATTATGTGCATATTTAAAGTATTTTTTATTCATTTCGTAAATAATTCTTTTTTTTCTTTCAAAATAGGAATAAAAGACAGATGCCAATTGATTTTATAGGAAAGTAAAATTCTTCAAAAATAATAATCGTTATCCTTACAGTGAAATATTGCTAAAATATATTAACATTTTTTTTAAAAAAATTTCTATGGATAGGGTAAAAAACTAATTTTGCCTCAGAAAAAGATATTTAGAAATTTTGTTTCAAAATGACATTCTGTTACGATTATATAAATTCAAAGTTCTTATTTGTCTATATTTTCCTTTCTAGAAACTTACATTGATTTTTTTTTACTTCACACTGATTACAATAAAGTTATATTAAAACCAAAGAAGACATATATTGTAATGTCAGCAATAATAAAATTCAGCGCTTATTAAATATTACCATAAAAAGTCACTCATAGTTTTACAATTCAATAGCACCATTCCAATTTGATTATTTGCATCTTATCTATCAGTACTCTTTTTAGATCACTTTTACTTAAATTTCTTCCTCATTTCTTAAAAAAAATAAATACTTTTAAATGCCTCAATTTATTCATAGGTTCAATATTTCTTTGTATCAATTTATATTTTCAACATTTCATTATTAAATGAAATTGTGATTCTTTTTTATAAAATGGTATTAACCATATAATTATCATAAGTATTGAAATGTGTCAGAGTGAATAAATATATTTTACATACTTAATTATTACTCATATTTTTATTTGGAATTGTGGTTCTTTTGTTTTCATAACTCTTTCAATCTACTCTATACCTGTAAACAGAATCAAAAATTTGGTTTTTGAGATAGTTTTTAAGTATATTGCTTTACAAATAATGGGGACTACTTCCCTTAAATCTAACATGATCTTCCATGTTAGAGTTTCATGTGCAGTGGCCTGGAAATTCAAAGTGGAAGGTACCATATCTGATATCAATTTCTTCACCAAATCGTGATTCAAATGATTATATCAATCAACAGTAACTGTTCGTATATCTTTAGTATAACTTTATTAAATAAAATCGTACTAAAACGACGGTTAGCGGTTTGCTTTTTTTATTATAAAACACTATCGTACCGGTATAATAACATGGACAGAAATCCTTTAGAGATATTTTTTTTTCAAGTTTAAGACTTTTTAGAGAAAAAGGGGCTTAATAATCAAATCGTGGTTTGGCCTAGATTCTCTGAAATCAATGTATATTAATTGCTAAATACATTAAGTATTGTGAGGTTTGTATTAAAATTCAAATTCATTTAGCACACTAACATTAGTTTGTGGCCTGAGCTGCTTTTTTTGCCCCTTCTTCCCAGGCATTAGTGGCAGAGAAGGTTTAAAATTAATTGGGTTTTAGAGCATTCAGTGAAGTTGGCAGAATGGGAGCCGCCGCTGTTAGAGCAAGTCGCGGGGGTATCTTTTGGTTTGAGACATTGTGGTTGGAAAGGTGATTTCCTGCGCATTTTAAACACCTAGGAGATCTAGTGCAAAATTTTGAGTGGTGAAAAAATGATTGGCAGTGATAACGCTGGTTGGGGATAACTCTTTTTTTTATTGGTTTAATTTTGATTTTAAGGTAGCCAATGTAGTCTATTGAAAAAAATTCAACATTTTTAAGATATTTTGGAACTTGGATGAGAAAGAGTGGCATAGCTAAATTAATTTTTTTTTCGATTTCCTGACATTGCATGTTTCGACTTGCCAGCCATAGCTATTGAGTTCATTGATAATTATGAAGGGTTTGGTATCGATAGGGAGACCACGAATTTCAAATTTGGAGAGTTTCTGCCCTGGCAGTTCAAAAGTGTGACCTTCAATATTGTTATCAGCAATGTGTCGCTGAATAGTCCTGTGTAAGTCTATTGTTGTAGGAATGAGTTTAAGGTTAGAGCCGTTGATTTGACCAACGGTTTTTTTTATATCTGTAACTGTGTTGATTTTTTTTTAATAATCTCATTAGGTTTTTTTTAAATTTATTTTAGTTAGTATAATTGGAGGGATTTTAGGAGTAGTAGGAGTTTGATCCACGTTTTTTTTAATCTCTAAAATTTTGAAATTTATTTTCTAAAAGCATAGATGTCGAATGGGTAATTTCGGTATTATTATTGTTTGGTTTGAAGTTATAATGATGAGTAGCATCAATAAATTTAATTTTTTGGATCATCTCAAAGCCATCAACAGGGGAATTTGTTTTAATTGATTCTAAAATTTCATTTCTTAAGGACTCTTTAAGTTTGTCAACTTCGGTTGTAAGAGTTAATTTAAGGACCTGAACTTGTTCAGCTTCCTGAGTTAATTTATTAAGGGTTGCATTTGCTTGATTAAATTTAATTTGAATATTTACGCGATAGAGGATGTGTTCTAAATTTAGGAGGTTTTTATGTCTAATGATAGGGAGGTTTTCATCAGATCCAGGGGCGTTAAGAATATCAGAAATAGTTTCAGAACACAAGATCATAACTATTAGGATGAATGAGTGAGATGAGATAATTGCATTATTCAGAATTTAAAAGAGTAAGAGATCCAAGGTTGGCACTTACCTCTTTAGGAATAGAAGGTTTGGTGGTATCAGAGGAGATAGCAGATTGAGAAAAGTCCATATCATCGGCCATGGTAGAGAAAGTCCAGTGATGATTTAGTTTTCTAGCATTTAAAAAGCATATATATATTTTTTTTTTATCGTGACTCTTTTAGATCATTAAAATGTTTAAAAATCAAATGGAGATAATAAGATTTAATATTCAATCATTTAAAGTATAAGTGTTAGGAATTTGTGAAAGTTTAGTTTATATCGATAACATTTAAATAAGGACTATGTTTTAAGTATATCCTACTCTACTTGGAGTATAATTTTAGAATTTGTGGGAATCATTTAATAAATTGGCTTACCCATTTCAATTAAAATTACTCCAGCATTTCAACAATTTTTTTTTTATTTTGCATTGTATATTTTAAGGTGATATTTAAGTACTAAAATAAGTTTATCAAAATTGAACAAATCTTATGAAAGGTGCAATAGCAATACTTTATTTTATGCTGAGTTATATGTTATATCTAGCATTTCAGTGTGATCTAAAATTTTAAGATGAATTTTTTAACTAAGCTAGTCGTAATGCAATTCCTTCAGATTTCAATTAATTATTAGACATTATGAAAAGTCCTAAATGTTACAGTGTTTAATCGTGTTTCCTTGATATTTTTAAATTTTCACCAAATAAGACTGAGTTAGAGAGCAATGAATGCGTACTATAAAATGTATGTAAATATTATAAATACGTACTACAGCAAAACTACCTACTAATTACAGTAGGAAAATTTCTTAAATTTCTCTAAGGATATTTCAGGTTATTGATATAATACTAGCAAAATATTTTATTTATATATACTCAAAAATATTAGTCAAAAGAAGAAGGAAGGTCTATGTAACTTGAAATCTTCTAATGTCGTTTAAGATCTGATAACAAATATTTATTTTGCATAACATCGAATATATGATCTGTTAACAGTTCTTAAAAATATCAAAGTTACTACTTAAAGGAATTACTTTTTTTTTTGTTTTAACGAAACAATCGAAACGTGAATTGGGTTAAAAGTAATTGTAACAGATATTTAAACCTCCTGTTAAAATTAATTATTTTCAATTGTTACCAGAAATTATAAGAAAAATTAAGTGTGAAATTTACGGAAACTAAAATTAGTTCAAACGTGTTATATTAAAAAAACAAACTTGAAGTATTCTAGTTAATTAAAGTAAACTTAAGGGAAACTAAATTCAAATTCTCACTTATATTAACTTTTGAGCATGTTATTATAAGCATGAGTATATGTTTAAGACTTTAAAAATATTTGATGATATTATATCATTGTAAGAGTGAAAATATCACGAAAAACACTTTTTATGTGTCGTTTTTGGAATTAAATTTTAATATGTAAATTCGTAATAAAACTGATTCCAAACTACGACGTACAGTCATAAATACGAGTATCTACAATTCTCAATAAAGAAGTTTACGTGTCTGAATATTAAACAATTTCTTAAGAAACTTAAATGGGAGAAACTTAATGGGAGAAATTTAATGGGAGAAACTTAAAGAAGATTCATGAATCAAGTAGCTTATGATTTATAGATGAAATTATTCACACGGGGAGATTTTACTTCAGGTCTTTTTAATGCGAATAATCTGTTAAGTGAATTTTAACTAAAATAAATATGTAAAGGTTTTATATTTATTAAGTTTTTCCATCTTCAGTCAGTATACGCATTTAATTTTTGTAATTAATTTCCTTTAAGAGGTAAAGGGATATTTATTGCAATGAAAGGCAAAGTAACTAACACAAATCTTCATACATATTTTTTATTTAAGAATTATGACTTTAATTTTATATAATTGAAATAAACTTCTAAATATTTAAAGTAAATCATATATATGGTCAATGCTTTTTTTTTTCTTCAGGTATTGGTTATATTACTTTTGAAATCAATATTCTTTATCTGAAGTTTTTTACAAACAAAGATAAATTTTATATTTAATTATTTCTTTCAAACACAGGAGAATAATATTAAAATAATTTACAAATACATGTAATTTAAAAAATTACTGATGGAGATAGAAGATTTTATGTAACCTTGAATAATTTTGTGTGTGTCAAAAATAGAAGCTCATGTTTCATTATTAATTTTGAATATAATAAATAAAAACTTGCCTAATACAACATTAAACTATATTTTATTTAAAATTATGCGTCGTGTTTTACATTAACAAACTGATTAGCTTCATTTTTATCGAAGGAATAAAATTTTTTCATATTCTCTGAAAGACGTAAAGGGCAAGAAATGACGCTTTTATGATATGAAATGACGAATTTCACGAATGATTTACATTGGCAAAAAATGCTTTCTTCGAAAGAGTTTTCCAAATATATATATAGTTTAATCGAATTTAAAGTCAGCAATTCATGTTTTAAATATTAAATACTATATCTAAGACTGACATATTAGAAATAGCTATTTAAGGATAATGCTTTCAATATCGTATTAATGTAAAATTTTTGAAGCTGTATTGTTAAATAATAATAAACACAGTATGGCACAGTAAATTTAAAAATTGAGGATTTAAAAAATAAAAATATTTATCTCTACATCTAATGACGTATGTGATATGTTTTTTGTATTTTAAGTTTCAATTTTTAATGGAATGAGAGAAATTATGACAGTTTGTTTTTAACGAAGTCTATTAAGAATATGTGTTTATGTGACATCGGTATAGGACATCACTTCTGGAAACTCCTCCTGATTTCTCGAGAGAAGATGAGAAAATCTTTTCAAGAAGATTGTAATAATTTTTTTATGACAACTTATTGTATATACAATTATATTAATTTCAAGGAATAATTATAAAATCATGTAAATAATGTGTATGTAACACTTAAATAATTTTTACTGGTTTTTGTTTGGGATGTTAAAGATATTTTCAGATGTTTTTTAAATATAACTTAAATTGGAAACCATTAATTTAATGTAAAGGACTTAGGTCTTATCCTCCTAAAATACAAGAATACTGTACTTCAGCAATCATCAAAAACTTATTTCAGTATTGTGTTTTAAAGTTCAGAATTTTAAGCAAATAGATAATTAAATTTTTTTAAAAAAATGTTTCTTACTGTTGATGCTTACCTTTACTGAAATGCATTCAAATTAAATTGTTTCTTTCTAATCCCAAAAGGATAATAGATTTATTTTTTCATTTCAACTGTAATCTTATTTACATTTGAAATTGATTTAACTTAGAAAATGATTTAAGAATTTTTTCAATTATTAATCCCACTCTTATATTTTGCTAAAAATTAAGTTGAATGACTTTTTTCAATTATTTTAATTGCTTGTTTAAACATGGGAATTTAAACCCTGATTGAGTTTTCAATTATGAATCAATTCATCTTTAAAACATATTTATACGTTTGAATATTATCAATTTGCTGTTATTATGCATTTAAATATCGTCAATTCACATTTTATGTAATTGGATTTGATAACGATTCATTTAATTAAACTAGATGGAAAATAATGTGCTAGGAGTATTTATTTATTAATCAATTTTTTAAACTTTTAAATTAAAAGTATTTCTATTATCTTGAGTAATAATGGACTCAACTGTTCAGTTATTATTGTTTTAAATTTCTTAAAGTATCAGAAAATGTTTTCCTTCTATGTCTTGATAAAAAGCGCGTATTCCGATAAAGAGATTTAACATTTCTTTCCTTTTCTCAATTAAATATTTTAATTCGTTTTGGATTGGAGGTGATGCTAAAAACGGGAAAAGTTCCTTTTTGCCTTATTTAAATATTTGTCAATGCCGGATTTATTGATTCGCAAGAAAAACGACGACGAGTCTAATTTCTAAGATAGCGATCCTCATTCATCGTTCGCTTCCTTCTTTCTTGGTATGCGAGCAAAGTAGATAAGAAAGGAAGACTCGGCATACAAAAAGAGGGCAGTAATTTCATCTCCGCATACGTAGATTGGAATATTTGCTTCCTATCTTAGAGAAAAAACAAGGAAGTTATAATTTACCTTTTCTTGTCACGAAACTTTCGAAGATTTTGTTTGTCCTACTATATAAGATCTCAGGATCAGTTTATTCGTAAAAAAAAAAAAAAAAAAAAAAAAAAAACGGGATTAGTTTTCTTACCCAGTTTTGTTCTAATTATATTTTCAGTATCCAAATATCTGATTCCATATGAGAACTATTTACATTTGCATTTCAGTTACCCTCGCTTCTGATACATATGTTTAAAAAATCGTGTTAGATATCTTTTTTTACAACAATAACTAGTATCAATTTCCTGACACTTGCTTACAAATTAGTTTCTTGCTATTGGTTTATTTTTTGAGTCTAAAACATCTGGATTAGATGTTTTTTGTGTTCATTTAAGCCACATTTATAAAGAACCGATTGTTTTTTGGTTAAGATTTATGGTTTAATTTTGCTTACCTAATTACGAGCCTTTAAGTAATATATTTAAATCGTGATTATCAATTATATCAAAAATCATGAAGTCCGGGACAGAATGCTACGAACTATATTTTTCTAATTTAGGCTTATGTCTTCAGAATAAAAATTTCTGAAATCATTAATGTATTATTTTACAATACTGTCTTTCAAGAAATACTGTGAGAACTACATTAAATATTATATTCTTATAGATATGAATATTGCAGGGAAGCAATTTATCTAATATAATAAAATCTTTTTCGAACGAAATAAAGACATTTTCGGGTTTTTATACAAAAAGTTTAAAGATATTTCAGAAATTAAATTGACTTAAGCAAATCTATCATTCTGGAATCAAGAAAATAACGCATCTTTAAAAATTTATTCAATGTTCCTGTTTTTGTAAATTAATTTGTTCTTAATAAATATAAGATATGAATACTCAGAAGAATATTTTATTCAGATAAGAATGAATATACAGAAGAATATTTTATTCAGATAAGATAAATTATCCTTTTGTTTACGGCATCTTTCACCAGCAAAGAGCTTAATTTTCAAAATATCTTATAATAATGAAAAGTTTTCTTTAAGTTCTCATTGGTTTGATGCAATGGTCGGTAGCCCAGTGGTCATAATCGAGAACTAGTGGCCGGCCTTGTTTCTGTCAAGTCGCGTGTATCGGCATTTGCTACTAAGGACCAGCCGTGTAGGGTGTCCAACACGCATGAAATCTATCTTGGATCCAAGTCCTCCCAATGATGTAGGGGGGGGGATTTTGGAGGGAGAAGTACCAATTCAGGTGTCGACCTCGTAATTTGACGGAGATTCAAAAATGGTCAGTCGCCAATAGCCTTCGTGTATTTTTTAAGAGCGATATTACTGAACAATCAATCAATGGTTCGAAGTAAAACTCACAGAAAAATGTAATAATTTATTAACTTTTCTGTTGATGAAAGTGTCACTATTTCATAGGTACGTCATCAAAAATTGAAGATATTATCTATTATATTCAATTCAAAGATCAAGTTATTCAGAATTTTAAGACAATTGTTAGGCCACCATATTTCTCAGATTTATTTCTGTCTTCAGACAATTTCCTTTTAACTTAGCTTCCTTCTTGGCATGTTTTGGTATTCAACGATCTTGATTCTAAGGTGAAATCTCGTTTGTTCTGATTTATTTTATTATTATTTTCTATTTTGTATTAAAAACGAGTGAATTTTAATTATTACTAAGAAATAACAGAGATAAAATTTGGATAAACAACCTAGATAAAATGTATTCATCATATAAATTGATATTTATTTTCTTGAAATTGTAAATTACAGATATTAATGCTGATTTGAATAGCTTCAATTAATCATAGGTTGAAGGAACTTACGGTATCGTAAAGTTTTAATAATTATACAACGACATCATTAAGTTTTTATTACTAATAAAAATAACTGAGATGTAACTTAATTTTTAATTATTATTCTTAAAACTACTCTACGTAGTTACTATCAAGTGTTATATATTTCTCCCAGCGTTTCTTGACCTTTAGAAAACCATCATTGCAAAAATCAGCAGATTGAATTCCATGTTCTTCATCCTATGGGTTACTTCAATCTATGGTTTCTTGAAACAGTAGACTGAATCAACTTAATAGCTGCAATTTACAACATTATTTACACAGGGATCAATTAATATACAGAATAAATTTTATACAGATATCTCGGTTATTTAATAGTAATAATTCAAACTTTATAATAAACCCTCGTATATATGTGTACTAGTTCAGCTTTGATAGTAGTCATTTGCTGAGGATATCAGTATCTTAATTGTATATCTCAGAAACAAAATTGTAATGGTTTCCATATATAACCATCTCTAGAAAAAATAATTCTATTGCCCAGGGAAAGACCCTCTTGGACATCGGGTTTCTTACTTTCTAGTGGGGTTTAGCGTCTTTGGTTAACAAGGGTAACGCACTTCCGGGATACTATAGCGGTTCTTCTCTGTTTTCAAACCTCATTCTTGTCAGCCCTTTTTGATTTTCTTTCCTATTTTTTCAAGCGTCTGGATCACAGTTACACCTTGTCTTTCGCAGCTTAGTCATTTCTGGATATTGCGCCATTACACTTCGGTGGCCACGGTAGCCTAGTGGTCATGGTCGTGGACTTGCGGTCGACGGTATTCGTCGAGTCGAAGGTTCAAGCCTTGAGGCCACTAAAGATCCGCCGTGTAGTCGGGACTGATGCTCGTTAAATCTGTTGGGGACCAAAGTCTTCCTGTTGGAGTGGTGTGGAAGTTAGGAGAGAGGGTGTCAGTACAGGTGTCGTCCTCGTCACTCGAGCGAGGTCCGTAGTCATAAGCAATTGTTTTACTTTTAGTGCGAAGTTGTTGAAACTAAATCAAGCCATTAAACTTCATCTTCCCTCTCTGGCTTAGTGAATGAAATTTTTAATTTTTTTTAAGATTTGAATTTTCTGAATAGTGAATAAATTTAAAAAAATTTTTTTATGGGACAGCTATCAATTTTTTTTTCCATTTCTCCTCTCACATTTCTGAGTTACAATTCCTTCTCCAAAATTTTCAAATTTCTTTAAGCATAAAGCGTTAGAGCTTTTCTTTTAATATAAATGAGTTGTGCTGTCAAAATTATGTGTTGTATTCATTAAGCTATTTTCGCCTATTTAATTTATTATTTTTTCATGGATTTCTTATATCTGCTCTTTAGGTGCAACAAATGAATAAATCCAACATTTACACCAGTTCATTTACATAAGCGGCATATATATGTATATCAAGTAACTCCTTTAGTTTCTTAGAATAACTATATTATTTTTCTCCAAATTTTATTGTAATATAATTTGTGCAAAAATAATATTTAATTTTACCAACTTAATCAGAGAAATCAAATTCCCCTTCCAAGTTTGACATTAAACTTTGTACCAATTACAAAATATATTTATAATTCAATATCATATCCGGCACAATCTTAAAATTTCTCTGTATTTACTATCTTTTGATAACCTTTTTAGTATGAATTATAGTACTTTTGAAAGAAAAAAACGTAATTTGTGTATTTATTTTTATTCTAATATTTCTAATGATTAATTATAACAAGCATTAGCAATTTATACTTTAATCATTTGATGAAAGCTAATTTTCAAATTTATTCTGATTATGGTCAACTAGTATTAATTGTCCCTCAAGTCTCTATTACTCATAAGTACCGAAATGTTTTCTTTGTTAGATAAAAGGGATTTTAAACGAGATGCTATATTTTAATAATTACATGTCAAAAATGTAAAAAAGTTTGTAATTTTATATATTTCTTATATTATTGTATTATATTTAATTATTGAGAGAGATTTCTTGCTTATAACTTATGAGTATTTATTAATAAGTGTGGATTCGCGTTAAAATTAATTAAAATATTTCTCAAATTAGTCATTAGCACTAGTAAAGAAATCGTTGCCTTGATATTTCTGAAACGTATCTTTAATGCTTTTATAATTTCTACTTATATATATAAGTAAGTAAGAATAAATATATATAATATAAAAACTTAAATTTTTTTCTTGGAAAAATATTTTTTACAGAAGAAAATTTAATAAAAACTTTAAATTCCCCCATAATGGAAGATATTTTAGCTAGTATAAGCCGTACCAAATTGTAAACAGAAGCATAGAATGTGGGACTTTTAAAATGACTGACGCTGTAAAACATCTTATTTTGATGTCATATATATTTATTTATTATCATTTTCAATTTACACCCCTCCTCTATCCCTACAACGTTCCATGCAAATCTTCCATTGTTCGAAACAGTGCTAGAAGTCTTCTGTCAGCTCCTTCAGAACGTATGTCACTTTCTTTCAATGATTCAATTTTGTTCCTTTTAATACATCTTTCACCTTAGGAAACAGATAGAAATTACATGGCTCAAGATCCGGTGAATATGGTGGATGGTCTAACATTGAGATGCTGTACTTGACTAGAAACCTCTCGATAGATAATGTGGAATGAGCTGGTGCATTGTCTCGGAGGAAATATTGGCCATACGAATTCTTTGTCAATTCCTATAGTCCTGGCAATAGTACGAATACTTAACCGATGGTCAGATTGTACCAGATTACTTAATTTTTCAAACATTGTCATCTGTTTTTTGACGTAGAGGGGCGACCCGGGTGTGAATCATCTTCAGCGTCTTCTCGACCCTCTTGAAAACGCTTAAACTACTCAAAAACAAGAGAACACGATGAACATTCATAGCAATACACTTCTATCAATAAATTATAAGTTTCAGTAGCGGCCTTTCTAAGTTTCGTGCGAAATTTCACAACATTTCGTTGCTCATTTATCATTTATCATACAGATTTTTGTGTTTACAGAATCGAGAGGCACTACATTCGAAAGAGAAGGCTTCACGCTAAACAGCTGTTGGGAGGCCGCGGTAGCCTAGTGATCATGGTCTTAGACTCACGACCGGCCGTTTTCGTCGAATCGTTGTATCGAACCATGATGTCCCTAAAGACCTTCTGTGAAGCTGGAGCTGATGCCTGTTAAATCTGTCGGGACCTAAAGCCCTACCTTGGCATGATGTGGAAATTAGAAGAAGGGTGCCAGCTCATATGTCGTCCTCGTCCCTTGACCGAGGTTCGAATTTACGAGGTCCGTTGCCAATAGCCCTAGTGTTGCTTCTAGTGCGGCGTCAATAAATTTAACCAAACATAAACAACTGTTGGTTGCTAGTGTTTAACGCATGCGTACTTCTTCTGTAGCAGCGTCAGTCTCATTATTTAATAGCTACACCTCGTATATACCATAGCATTCGTTATCTGCAATCACGTTGTCCCAAATGTGCAATTTCAGTATTTCTTCATGGATTTTAAAGTTAATTTCAACGCACCGAAATTCTAATGCAAAATTAATACCTTCACAAAAGATCTGGATTATATATTATACAGTTGACCAATTGTATGTATTTAAATATTCACTAGTTGTGTCACGCCCTTAATAGGTTACTTTAGATTAAAGGCTCAGCTTTGTTTCACCTCTCGAATTAAATAGAATGCTTTTAAGTTGTTAACTCAACAGAGATGTTTCCACATAATGCAATCTTAGAAATCAGTGGTTGATTCCGTTCCAACATTGCAATTTACAATTGTTCCAGAACAGTTAATCTATGTGCCAAGCTTCCAATTTTGAATGATATGTAAAATTGGAAATGGACACAGTTTACACTTTTAACTCAAAGAACAAAGTTACTTAAAATAATACTTAGGCAGAAAAATATAGTATTGCTTTAATGACATTAGAGGGCAATTGAAATGGAGTTAAATTTTAGTTTTTTTGACGTCATATTGCAAAATAATTCCAAAAAATTAAAAGAAAAGTTAGGTAACCTCTAATAATAAACACACAATTTTTTTTGCATGACCATATATGTTTTTAGGGATGATTTTATCCATTTGACAATTTTTAGTTTTATAATTAATACAGGTGTGCTCCCAGGAACACTTGTGTGTTTTGTATCGTGTCTATTTATAGATTATTTCCTTTTAAATAGAGAAAATCTTTTTCACAAAAAGCATATATTTTCTATATTGTTTGCAATATATTACATACTAATAAACTTTCAGAATTAAATTATATAACTAATTAGGTAATCGGATAATTTTAGTTTAGCAACGGCTTAAAAATAGATAAAAGGAAGCGTTTAAGAGGGTTTATTTTTGGACAAAAGGATAACTTCGAGAGATGTAATCTTATAAAACTGTTATTTTTTTCAGTGAATATTCTAAAGTTTTTGCATATGAGATGTGAAGTCTTCTACAACGTATGAATTTTTCATGAAACTCAAATTAACTTACCACAAATTTGGTGTTGTCAATACCGAGTAAAACAAAAATTAGTTTTGTTCAAGGTGGAATATTATTTCGACACATTTTTTATGATAAAACTTTTTATTTTTCTAGATGAAACAATGATTGAAGTTGAAAATTAAATATTGAGTGTTTTATTGAAAAATTTATATTTTACTAGGATTCATTAGCAAACATAAGTTTTTCATTTAAAAACATATGATATAAGAAATGTATAGCCAAATTTTTTAGAACAGCTGATGTATAAAATTAGCTTTAAATCATATATGACTAATGATATTAAAATTATGTCATTTATATTGAAAAAAACTATATATCTACATATATCTCAACATTTAATTATATTCTGGATTCATTAGCATTTCTATATAATTATTGATTTTGTTATAAACTTATGTGAATGACATTTCATCTTACATTTCGAAGGCTGGAGTCTTGATTCTGCTAAAATACTCATTATGTGGCATAGTGAGATTAGAATTTTATCAAGCATAATAGGGAGTTATTTTAAAATTAGAATATTATAAAATACTGTTATCTCTTATGTGAGAGATTTATATACATCTTAATCAAATCGAAATCGCGGCTACATCGTGGAATGACATCAAACTCATGACCACTGTTGTTCTGGCCGAACCATGGGTTTCGTTCTATGATTCAATTAAATACATTTCCTGTAGTAGATGAAGCAAATGAAATCCGTTGGAGTTCAGAGTCCTCAAGATGGCGTGGATTGGATGAGATTCCATCCATCTCAAGTGTCATCCTCGTCATTTGACCACTGTTAAAAAATATGAGATCAGTGATCTAATTTAGCTATTGTATTTCTTCTAATAAGAAACACTCAATCTTTTGTCACACTTAATTGATTCATCAAGACTAATGTACAGTTTAGTTTAGTTTCTTATTAACCTCGCACTAGAAGCAACACGAGGGCTATTGGCGACGGACCTCGTAATTTTGAACCACTGTCAAGTGACGCGGACGACACCTGAGTATGCACCCCTTCTCCTAACATCCACACCACGGCAATGGGAGGACTTTGGGCCTCGACTAATTTAACGTGTATCAGCCCCGGCTACACGGTGGGTCTTAGAAAGCATCACATTCTCGAACCCACGAACCGCCGGTCGCGAGTCCACGACCTTGACTACTAGGCTACCGCGGCTTAAGACTAATGTACGATAACTCGTCCATGATTTTCGGTTTCTGTTGAATCGAAATACGTAATTCTTTTTTTCAATATTTAATCTGCTTCATTTCTTCGCTCAATATCTTTCCTTTAACTTAAAACTTTTGTATATTCAATAATTTTTTTACTTATTTCATTAATTACTGTAATTATTAATTTTAATATGGTATGTTATGGACAAATTTTACAATATAACTCAAACATTTAATTTCCCATGAACAACAGTAAATGTACTTTAAATTAAGCAAGATCATATGAAAGAATTATGAAAAAGCACTAATCGTCTGCTGTCAACTGCAAAGAAAATAAACATTCCTATAACATAATTTCATTTTCAATTACAAATAATAATTATTAGTTTTAAACTTGAGAAAGATTTAGATCTACACTGAAATAAAAAAAAAAACATTATGCAAAATTTAAATCTCCTTGAATTATTTTTAATAATATAATAAATATTATTTTGCATTAAATAATAAAGAATATAGCTCTTGAGTACTTTGATATCTTGAATGAAATTCCAAACACAAAAAATACAAATATATTGCAGATTTACCATAATATAATTGAATCCACTAACTAAATGACTAGTCATAAGCTTTAACACTTAGTAATTGTATCTTAGGAAACAAAGATTACTAGTTCAGAATCCTGAAGTTACGCTATGAAATGAAACATCTCGTTTTGTAATTTTCTTACGCTATTGATCCAACAGTTTGATTTTAATTTTCAATTAATTTTTTAACATACAGTTTAAATTAAATTTTTGATTTGTTATAAAACTCCTATCTGAGAAATTATTATTTACCTCATGAAGGTCTTAATAGGTATCAAATGTCCTATTTTATTTCACGTTTTTTTTTTCTGTAGTATATAAGGTTTTTCTTTTATATTTAAATCTGTGTTTTTATTTTTATTCATTTTATTTGTTTGTAATGCATTATTTGTTTATTTATATGGTATAGTGTATATGTTATTTCCTCAATAGTATGGTATTTTAATATATATATATATATATATATATATATATATATATATATAT
>BMAW01049378.1:94675-110740 GCA_019974015.1 Nephila pilipes
TATATATTACTGTCTTTATATTGCAATGAATATATATATATAGGGTTTTGAAACTTCTTTCCAGTAATAAGAATGTTTATACTTCTTAGTATCCCAACTTATTTTGTCCGGTTGATTTTCCCCAAATCCATCTTACGATTTGGAATAAAAAAATACACACTTTGCTTTTCTTTGGGATTACATGCTCACAAAATCTACACTATTGTCCGTATTATTGTCTGTGTCAATAATGTGCGCTGTCTGTATCAATACTATTATTTTCTTTCAAGATTTTCATTTTCATTTTATCCAGCTATAGTTTACTGTCCTAATATTGCAATGAGTTTTCCAGTTTAAATTTTAACTGGAGAAATTATTCAAAAATCATTCGGTGCTCTCTTCTATTTTTAAAATTACTTGAATTATTAATTAGAATAGATCTAATTTTTGTTAAGCGTTATTAATTTCTTTGGGAGTTTAAGTATATATTGCTTCTTGATACATATTCTTAGTAAAGATAGATAAACTTTTTAAAAATGTAGGAAAAACTTATAAAGTAAAACACGCTTTCTCATCGTAGTAAAGAGATCATAATGAACAAGTTCCATAAGAACTTAAGTAATTCCATAAGTTTTAATAAATCTATAAAATAAATCTAATTTTATTTTCTTAAGATAAAATTGTACACTTTCTTTGAAATGCAGATGAAATTTTTTACTACAGAAGACCTTTCGTGGGCTTATCATCTTTAGGTAAGTACGAAAAACATGATCCCGAGGTACCCTAGTGATATTTTTCTTTCCAATTGGTTTTGCTGGCTTTGGTAAAGATGGGTGACATGGCCCTGGGATTCCCAATTGATTATTTTCTATTTTTGATCCTCTTTTGTGAAGCAGTTCTTACTTATTTTCTGTCTCGATTTCAGCTTAAAAAAAGCTTAAGAAGCTTATCCAGATTTGGCGTTTGTGGTATAAGCTCTAACTGTGATACTCAAATTCCTTCAAGACATAATTTTTTTTTCTGTTTGATAACTTCTTTCTTTGATTTAACAAGAAATTATAACACAAACATTTCATAATTTTTTTAATAAAGATGGGCCACTTATATTACTATTTCAGAATTAAACAATACAATGATAGTTCCAAAAGTACCTGTGTTTAAAGACAGATAGCTTTGATGCTATTTTGTATTATCAATCTATATTTACATCAGTTAAGGTATCAAAATATATTTGACACTGTTTTGATATGGCAGAAAATGGTTGCTAAATCAAAATTTGACTATTGTTGCATCGAGTTGTCACTATTAATGAGATCTAGATTCATCATTTTAAGTCAGAAACCAAACAATAATAAAAAAGAATAGTTTGCTTCCAGTGAATCCGCTCCAGAGAGTAAAGGCGTCTCCTCGTTCGAAAAAGTTACGGAGATTATTTTTTGGGATGTGAAAGGCGTCATGCTCATGGACTTCTAAGAAAAAGGGAAGATTACCATTGGATAATACTACAGTGAAGTACCGCATTCTCCATTCCTGATATGGATATTTTATAAACCTCATTCGTATAATCGCATAAGCGTATAAAAATAAATTACCTGATGTGAAAGATTTGTTTGAAAGAGTAACTCAAACTGCATTTCTTTTTCGCCAGTTACTTGCTGTTACAAACAAATAACACAGCAATATCTTTGGCTGATTTTACTAATTTAATATTAGGCATTGCATGTTTTGATATATTTAAGTATTTCTCTTATTCTAAGTTTTATTTGATTGCCTTATTTATATTTTATGCGTGATTTACTTATGTAAATGCCACATGATTACTGGTTTAATTGTTCCTATTTCATCAAACTAAACTAAAATATACATCACATATAATAATCAGTAGTTTTTCTATTTGTATGTGAATGAAAGACCATTTAAATTGAAGCTGGATTACGAAGTGGATATCATGAGTAAGAGAAGAAGAACTGTCATCTTCCATTTACCTTTAAGTGAGAAAAATATGCAACATATGAATTAAATTTAAATTTTGATTTAAAACAGACACTTAAAATCTAAACTTATTATGGGAGACATATAAGTACATACGAAAACGAATATAGTTATATTTAGTAACAGGATCTACTTCAATTAAATTATATTTGATAAGAGGAATACTTTTTCAAAACTTAAAACTGTTCCATTATATTTGGATTTCAAACTTGTATGTCATTTTTATTTTAAGGATTACATTTTTCATTTTTATTGTTCAGAACTCTTTCAAATCTAAAATACCTTAGGTTCATTTTAGTGCTTCGATGTCTGATTACATTCGAAAGGCATTCAATTATTATTTTACTGAGAAATCTTTTAAAGATTACTAGAATTCAACTTTTATAGAAAAATAAGTGCTTTAGCGAAGCGCCTAGAGAAACTGACAAGATGTATAAGTTAAGCAAATTCTTTCATATTCTTGATATAAAAGGCTTAAAATAGAATAAAATTGTTCAAATGCCTCTTGATTGTGGGGATATTTCAAAGCAAATGCAGTTTGAAGCATTTGGATTGGTAACTTCTTTTTTTAATTTTGAAGTAGTTAGAACAGCAAATTCTTTAATGGTAATATCCTTAAAGATCTCCCCAAGATAACATCAAATCAAATGAATCATTCGTCCTTTTCCTTGTAGTTTAAGCGAATATTCTAAAATTTGAAGTATCTTTATCGACATTTTTATCTTCCCAGCATGAATGTGGAACGCCTTTTTCTGTAAGAAATAAACGAAACATGTGCCGATAAATGAAAGCGATTTATTTATACTGTTGTGTGATAATGCCTTTATAACTAAAATAAACAGGAGCAAAAGTTAAAAGAACTTATCTAAAGAATGACATTTAAATGTTGATTGGTATATTACCTAACATCACAAAGAGCTAAACTTCTTATCATTTTGGATTTTGTATATGTAAAGAAGTCCTCGAAAACATTTTTGATGTTTCAGAAATGGATCTTTGAAGGTAAGAGTTTCTGAGCAAATGCTTCTAAGTAATTTGTTTTAGTGTACAATGGGGGTTTAAAAAGTATCTGTGTTGCAAACGGGAAATGATATTGAATTAACTCACAATAAGTCCATTAATTGCTTATAGATTTTCTAAGCAGTCCATAAGTATCGCCCCCTTCGGATTCCGAAAAAAAATATATATAACTTCGTACTGCTTATAAGAACACAAGTTCTTCTGAATAAAAGCAAAATACTTGGTATTACCATCGTCAATTCAAATTATACCATGGTTAAACAGTTAAATGCCATACATGTTAATCCAGAAATGAAGAATTTTGATTTCAAAATGAGTGCTCGTAAGTAGTTGAAAACAAAATATATATAAATCTAACAAATCCACCAATCTCAAGAACTGATAACAGAAGTAAAACGTTTTTATTCAAAATTAGATCATAAAATACTTAATGAGAGAGAAAGTAGCAAACTCAACTATACAAACATATTACATAAGCCACTCAACTATACAAACATAAACATATAGCATGTATATCAGTGTAATTCATAACGTACCTGTGCTAGGAAGAAAAATGGAGTATTAGTGATGAGACTAGGATGTATGACTCACACTATAGTCTATTGATCGTTTTAATTTTTCTAGGAAGTTCACGAGAATGACGCCTTTCGAATCTCGGAAAATCATCTTCATAATTTTTCTCGCTGAGGAGACCATCATCACCTATTGCGGAGCTGATTCACCGAAATTAACCGATTGCTTTGGTTATTGATTCATTTCCAGTATATAATAATGATTCTAGGTCTCAATGATGATGGCAACTCGATGCAAAATGAGGACAGCTTAACGTGACCCAAATAAAAACAAATTTTTATATCAGCGTCATATTTGTCTTGGCTCCGTTTAACGGGTGACAGCATGCAATGGTAATACTAAATTTCCTAGGCAACGCCATCTGTAGTAACAAAGTATATACATTTTGAATCACCCTCTTAATTTTATTCAAACTCTTACCAATAGTAATTAGTGATATGATTTCCATCTTAGGAACATATGGTTGTTTTGTATGTAATATAAATGATTTTTAAGCATTCTGTTGTGTGATTTTAAATACTCAAAAATTGGATGTCAAACACTATTATGAATTTTATTTTAAATTTTGGAGTTTAATGCCTGTATTTAAGTACGTTTAAATTTTCACATGGAATGATTTAATAGTCCAATGTTTAATTAAAGTTGTAATTACAACTAATTTTCCATAATAATCATGAATGATATTAAACTTTTTATTGGTTTTTTTTTCTTCTTCTATGACTGTAAAATATTAGCGTCTATGAAACTTAAGCAAACTGAACTTTGTGCAAAATTTACCAAAAGTAACTTTATTTTAAAGAAATCTTCCAGCATTGCGTGGTCTAAAGAGATTTCCGAAAAGTGTATGGATAAACGTTTTAAAAATATACGTGTTCTAAAGTTGTTTTTAAAAGAATACATTATGATAAAGAATTCAACGAAAAGTAAAAATACATTTTGCATAACTGAGGGTCAATGATCATTTTTCACTTCTTCAAAAGTTGTAAAGGGTCATGATATGGAAAATGTAATACTTTAACACTCTGATCACGGTCAAATAACTGGAAACCAGAATAAAAAATTCAGGAATCTTCTTATGTTATAAGGAGTAAGTTGTATACGTAAAGATTTTCACCTTCTCTTATATCGTGGTTTCAGAAAAGAAGGGATAAAACCACATCTTCTGAAAGACACTTTATTTTCATTTTTGGTCAAAAGTTCGACATTGAGTTATGGCTCTGTATTTATTATGAGCTGAAAGATCATATTTCTCCTACCCGGTTTTAAGATCCGCATTCAGATTTTCTACTTCCGTATTATTTAAGAAATGATAAAGGTTGAATATACGCCATCTTTATACGGCTTATAAATTTTGTGGAGATTATTTAGTTGTAGGAACTTGTAAAACCAACTGGATATTTTTGTCTTCTATATTTTCAAAAATTTTTTTTATCAAAAAGACAGAGAGCATTTCTAATCCCAGTATATTTTTTTAAATGTATCTTGTTTAGAAAAATATTCTCTATTTACTCGATGTATTTGAAAATTTAAAAATGCTTTTTAAAAACTTAAAATTAAGTAGACTCAGGCATTTGAGCTAAAAATTCTTTACTTTTTGTTGTAAAATTTTTTGTAAAGTCTATGTTTATTTTGGTAGCCGCGGTAGCTGAGTAGTAATTGTCACGAAATCGCTACCGATGCCAGTTCTGTCGAATCATAGATTCGAGATCTGATACCCTTAAAGATCCTCAGTGTCAGCGGGGTTGATGCACTTCAAATCTGGCGAGGCTAAAAGTCCTCCTGTTGACTTGATAAGTAAGTTAGGAGAGGGAGGAGCCTGCTCAGTTTTCATCCACGTCACGTCACTGAACCGAGAGGGTCAAAGGTTTTGTTACATGCTAGGTCAAAATTACGAAGTCCGTCCTCATAGCTCTTGAGTTGCTTTTAAGTGCGAAGTAAAGAAGCAATCATTCATTCATAGCAGGTTTTGGAATATTAAAAGGAAAGAGACACCTTCAATTTGTAGTTAAAGGATTATATAATGACATTAACTGTTGCACTTGGTCAATCAAATGAGCAATGGTCCTTGCTTTTTGTGGATGACGTTGGACTTGTTATAGGATAATTTTTTATAGATGCTCGATGGAAGAAATATCTAGTGATCTCCCAGACCAAGGCAACGTCGACACTTTGTTGAGCCTGTTGGGTAACAACAGGTGTATTTGAAAGAGCATTATTCTGCATGAAAGTATTCCCTAGAATAGTGATCAAGAATGGATGTACAACCTGTTCAATAATTAGTCAGATGTACAAATCAGCTGTTAAGGTGCTTGGGATTACAACGAGAGTGACCCTGCTACAAAGGAAATTGTTCTCCAGCTCATAATTTTTGGCGTATGTACAGTGTGTCTACGCCAATATTAATTGACTTACAAGTGCTCTTTTGGCCTCCTTTTAACCAATTGTGGTTACCACTGGCATCCTGAAGAAACATTTGAGAATAGAACAGATCACCACAACTTTTACCAAAGAACTTTAGCTTGATACCACTGAATTCGAAAACGTCAGAGGTTTGGAGATAGTAGCATGGGCACTATAGTGTGTCTGGATTGGATCTATCCTTCAAGCAATCGATTTGTAGCAATTCGTTGTGTCACTTTGGTGCTAACAAAAGTTCGAATTTCTGCTACAAATGCAGCATGTTTCACCACAGTCATGCAACAAATATTACAGTCTTTTCTCTCAGTAGTGGTCCGTATTTTCAGCACAGTCGATACCTCTCTGTAAAGTCATTTTACATTATCGCGAAAAGTATTGTAACCCTATTACACGGCCTCTTTTAAACTCAATAAGCTGAGATGAAACTACCTTCTTCGTCTCCTTAAAGGCATTCTTGATTCAAATCTGGTCCACAAATACTCAATCCGGAAGATATATAGAGCTCACAAAGTTTACATTGCGTATTTAAAGCAAACGCGATTTGCATATTCATAGTGTGGTTCTATAGGACCACTCTAAATTCGTCTAGTGTGAAGTTTGACTAGACGTCATATTTCAGAGGTGCAAACACGGCTCTCAAATTTCAATTATCTAGCATAACCCCTTTTTGGTGTTCGGAGTTTATATTTTGCCAGAGTATTCTATTAAAAGAATATATTCTTTTCTATTTTTATTCAAAACTACTTAAAATTCATTTTTAAAAGAAGTTCAATTCAACGAATAGAAAGAAAGAGAAAAATATTTTGCATTTGATTTGTTATAATATTTATGAAAAATGAAAATCTTTAAGTTATCTATTTCATCTAAATTTTAAAATTATTGAACATCGTTTTTTTGATTATAGTTCAATATGACCAATTCTTGATAACTTAAGTTTTTTCTTATATTTCATCAGCATATTTTTGTAATTTAAGATTTTGAAAGAACAAATAATGCGACATTTTACTTACTACTCTACGAGTAAAATAAACTTTTAAGTGTTTATAAAAACTATTTCAAAAAATAAAGTTTTGGATAAAAGCATGCTTTACGCATAGTTTGATTTATTTTATTTTTACAACAAAATGTTACATTCTCTTAAAAATAAATCATTGTATATAAAAATTATCCCTGATGAACAAAAAATGAAGGATATATTTTCAGTTCAGAAGCTTCTATGTTTGATATAATTTATTAAGATTACATAAAAAATTTCTTTTTTACTTTTTTTTTAAGTAACCACCCATTAGGTGTGGACAAATGCATTATAGGGAAGCTGGCTATAATAGATATTTTCTTGCTATTGAATAATTGTCTCTCGAAAAAGGACTTTTAAACAAATATATTTTTATCATTTCTAAGATAACCATAAAAATCGCTCTTTGTGTCTGGGATTTATGGTTTATTACAAAAAAAATGTCTTAGGGATAAACCTGAATAATGTTACCATATATAAATTTCAACAGATACTAACTTATCATATCTTGACAGCAAATGATAAACTCCTAAAATTTCACTGCTGATTGAAAAGAAAAGCACAAGAAATACTATAATTCTTTCTTTTGATAAAAACATATAAACGATTTATCAGACTGTATGGGTGTCATAATTTTATTAACAGAATATTTAGTCTACTACTTATAATGCTTTCTAATTTTATAAAGAACTTAAATCAAAACTTTTATGTATTGGTGAATAAATGTACAGACTTAGAGAATTCTTCAAATGAAATATGATTTCATTCTAATCATAGTTTATTTCAAACTATAATGAAATAAGTTTATTGTGTTAGTACTTTTTTTGAAATTTTGAGCAAAAACTTTAAATACTTACCAGAATGATGCTATATATTCGTCCGCAACTTTGTGAATGTCATCTTCTGATATGCTTATAGAAGTGAAAACAATCTATGAGAGAGTTAAGTGAATTTTTTATAAATTTTTTTTTATCCACTAATTCACATATTTTCAGGGTAAAATTTCTTTTTGGTAAGAAAACTCAGTTACTTTTTGATTCTTTGCATATTTGTTAATAGGACACGTGCACAAATTTTGCATAAATCAGAGTAACATTTTTTTAAGATCAAGGTTAGATTATATCTTACATAATTAATCAAAATTGTTATTATTTTTTTCCTATGCTTTGCTACGTCGTCAGACAGTGTCTTTTTAATCTTAACATTGTTAATAAATAGATGGGTGGAATATTTTGTCCCCCTTAAAAGAAATGTAAACAAATTTTGGCTTGAATATTGTATTAATGGATACAAAAAAAGTTTGTATTAATTGTATCCGGAAGTAAAGCTGAGTAAGAACTAGAAAATGAAACATCTTAGATGACTCTTTAATTTTCAGCCTAATTTTGCAAGTATTCTAAAAGAAGTTAACGTAAGGAAACTACGACTATTTATTCTAAATTTCATTCACTTTTTTAGTATTGCAGCCTACCTATATAACTCTCTAATTAAGCATGCTTTCGATTAGGGGAACTTTTCTATTAAATTCCTTGCATCCTTGGAAGAAATGTGGCCTTAATAAGCGCCTGAAGATTTTTTTCCCAACAGAGTAAGCTTAAATTAATTAGTATCACTTACTGTCATTTTGATAATGTTAAGCACTGGGATATCTTGTTACGTTCCACACTAATTTTTTATGCAAAGCGAGTTACTGTTAAAAGGAAATTAGATTTTAGTAAGGCAAATTCTATAATTAATTTAATTTGAAACATTTACTTCTATCATTCGCTTTGAAATAAATACAAGAGATTGTGGTTCAGAAGTTCTTTTAATACCACTCTATACTTTGTTTTTAGCGAGTCATGATTTCTTTTTTGATGGCTTATGTATCCTGAATTGAAATGTGAACAGTTGGCATTTAGATGCCGTCAGGAAGAGTATTACGAGTGTCCAAAATAATTTTAGTCTTCGAAATAGAAATTTGTCTTGGGTGATAGCACTGTTACATTTTTAACATGTTGCAAATGGTTTTTGATACTTTAAGAGCTAATCTTCAACAATTTTAATCAGTTTATGTATTTTTCTCAAAATTTACTGGAACTCTCTTATCATTCGTTGTCATATTTAAAATTAAGTATAAGTTATAGAAAAATTCGCGAACTTTGTTTGCTACAAATGGACATTTGAATCATAACCAGATTTCAAATTTTATTTCAGAGCTTTTAATAACAATTTTCATACTTGTTGTGAATTATGTATTTACAAATACAGTTATTAAAGGGCTCTTTGGTATTACCCTCCTGTTTTTATTTATTTTAGATCTTATCTATTTTACATTCCTTATTCTAAGGCAAGGGTTTATTTATTTACTAAAGTAATAATATTTGGAGAAATAATGCATTAAATTTGAGTTTCTTCATTTGTTTTTTGTGTTTTGAAAATTGAGAATTCTTACAACAGAGTTAGTTCTTTATTCTTTTGATTTTTGTGCGTTAGTTTAACATATGTATATTTTATTTTATTCACTTTAGCCAATGGGACAATCTGATATGTAAAAAGAGATTCCAATTTAAAAATATTTTTATTTTTGTGAAATGTTATGAAGGAACACATATTTCTTTGTTAATTTAATATTTTCTGTTTTGTGTTGAAAAATCTTGATTTTCTTAGTGAAAATAATTTTTTTCTTTCTATTATGCGGCTTGTTTTAGTATAAAAGAATAGATTTAGATCTGAACAAATACTTTAATATGCAAAGTTAATGAGAGAACTAGGATTGTAAGTTACGAAATATTTGATGCTTTGGCCATCTTATCATATTTCAGATAACAGCTTTATTATGGCGAACTTTTGCTAAGAATAAAATAGTTTTTTCTGTTGAGAGTTAAATATAATGAAATCTGAACTATCTGATTCGACCTTTTTCAGGTGGAATAATATTCATAAAATTTTGATTTCAAGTTAATTTAATATAGCTTCATTTTTTATTTATTTTGATTTTTATTCGCATACTAAATTTTGAAACTTTATGATCTCTTGATTTGATATACGCCCATTTGCGAAAAGATAACCCTCATCACCTTTGCTTATGATTTTTACATTGGAAAGTGTTGAACAAAAATATGGGCTGAATTACTTCAGTTCACATCGTTGCTTCCTCTTTTTTTTATTATTCTAAGAACTCGGTCTTGCCCAAAAGAGCGTAGAGTTATAACGTGGGCTTCATCGCGTTTACCCTTTTAACCAACACTTTGGACCTTAAAACCTTAAATATGGTGTTGTTTGAATAGAAAATATCTTCCAATGAATGAAAAGTGACTTATGTAAAATAGATTAGAATTACTGAAGTGTAGAGAATAAGTTTGATACATTTCATTTTTGAGAAACGAATAATTTTTATACGAGGTGAGTTTGTGATAAAGAGAGTGAGTGAAACCTATAAACGAAATAATAGTGAACGTATTCATAATTGTAAGAAATTATCGAATCGCAGCCAGGAAAGTGCTCATAGGTTCATTGAATCTGATCTTCATTTCTTAGTAGACTAAGGAGTCCTGACGGGTATAAGAAACATCCACATATATAGTGCTGGGATTGACTTTTGAATAATCAAAAATCAGAATAACACCAACTTTGTTTCCTTCATAATCAAACTGTATTAATTTGTGAATGTGTTGATTAGTGACTGTTATATATTTAGATTGGAAGGGCAGCAATTTTTCATTAATATTGCGCTGAGAAGCAACTTGGAGGCTATTGGAGAAATGACCTCTTAATTTTAATCCTCGTTCATGTAAAGAGAAGGACACCTCAGCTGGTACCTTCCTCTTCAAACTTCCCCATCTCACTTACTGGAGGACTTGGTCCTCAGCCAGATTTACAGAGCAACAGCCTTCTACAAAGTGCATCTTTAGTGGCATTAGGACTCGAAACCCTAGACTCAACGAAAACAACG
Source organism: Nephila pilipes (assembly GCA_019974015.1). NCBI lineage: Eukaryota > Metazoa > Arthropoda > Arachnida > Araneae > Nephilidae > Nephila > Nephila pilipes. The sequence continues at coordinate 105,607 of BMAW01049378.1, forward strand.
CCACCTGCGTATCTACAACTATAACCATTAACCTGTCACGGTCACAAAATGGTAGGAGAAGGAAGTAATACCGAGACCTTACAGATTGTTCTAGAAAGTATTTACTAGCGTTCATCTTAATCCGTTTATTATTGAGAATTGTGTTTTTTAAGGCTACTTAAATTTTAAGAATGTAAGGAAATAGTCACAAACATTTGGACATAAAATTTTTTATTTATAAACATTAGATTAAAAATGAAATATAATTTCTCTTAACCTTACCACATCCAATTTTCAGCTAGAAAAAGATGATTCTCGTTCATGTTGTAACTCCTCGGTTTCACTTTAACAAATATTACTTCTATCTGTGAACTAGAATTTCGAATAATTACTTAAAGCCCGCATACTTTTCAGAAATTTCTAATAACAAAGTTGTACCGATGAGACACATTATTCATATCTAATGAGAGAAGCGTCAAGTTTTCCTTATTAACAATGTTACAAGACTCCATGGATACTTTTGTGTGTGTATGATTTCATAATTACTATCTCTGTGTGCGAATTGATCCATTTTCGTGAACTTTATTCAGATTTGAATTAAATGTACTTTTAGGACCTTGTCCTATTATCTTTCACAATGCTTCTATTAATTTTATTTAAGTAATTGTTTCGGAAACTTGAAATGTAACTACAGAAATATGTTTATGTTAAATTTCGAATCAATTACTCTTATCCACTTAATGTAACTTGATCTATTTTGGAATTTCACATTAGTTCTATTTTACTATTCATTATCAATAAATGAGCTAAGAAATACGATCAGAGGAAATAATTGTACCCTTTCCTCTTTGAAAATATTCCTTTCGATATCATAAATTAAGGTTCATTATTATGAAGTAAGACTTATTACGTGCGTACTTAATTTAGTAGAATGTCCTAATTTATTTCCACTCCTCAGATAATTTAAATTCCCAGAATATGCTTGAGTTCTAACTATATTAATCACTGCCGTGAATATAAACGACATTTCGATTATTATGATACAATGTCTTTCATCATTTCTGTATGAAAGAATGAAAAAGTGGGGAAATATTCTTTCGATAATTCTCTTTTAGATGGAAGACATAAGCTCAGATTCCAAGAACAAATTTTTTAAAGATCCTGAACTTGATTTAAAAAATGATTTATGTTATTTTAAGTATTCTGTTTGACGAAAACACGGAGGAAAAAAATTAATCATGCAAGAATAATTAATCAAGAGTACGAGTCATCTACAAGTTTGATTTATAATTGAATTTACTTGTCAGAGCTTCTTGCTCTAAAAAGACCCTTTTAAAACGTCGTTTGAAATATTCGAGATACCGTAAACTCCTTTGAGACGTAATGAAGGGATTGTCAATCAAAGTGAGTGATCGAGAGACCTTTTCCACCTGGAAGGTCCGCTTTCTTCATCATGGATGAATGATATTCGAACGAAAAAGCGAGTTCTTTTTCATTGCTTTGGATACAACACGTATTCTGTGACAGCTGTTTCAGAAATTTAACATATTTTACTCTGTAAACTTATGAGATTGAATTTAATTTATTAATGATTCATTTTTATCACATATGTCTATTTAAAATATTCATTTTATTTTATGAATTGTTTACGTGCTGTAAAGTTAACTGAATTGCTTAACTGTTTGCCATGCCAGTGATTAATTGGTTAAATAGCTATACATGATTTTTATAAGTATTTAGAACTTTTCCAAAAGAACACACATTCAACTTGAAATTAAAGAAAATACTTATTAACAAATTCAATCAAATGTATATTTTTCTTTCCTTAGAAACTATCACATACAACTTATCATTTCAAATTAAAGTGTCTATAGTAATACTGTATAATACAATCCAAGGGAGAGAAAAATAAGGAGATAGGAAATAAAATATTATCAGTTTCAATATTAGTTTCATTCTGTCAAGATACTGTTCAGCATTTTCAAAGAATTTCAATTTTTTTTCAAAACAAATCAATATTTAAAACATTGACATATTTGACAGGAAAACAAATATCTGGGGTTATGCTTTCCTTTCCAGAATAACTGATATAAACTAGGTCTTCTTAATACTTCAGTCATGATGAAAAAGATAGATATCAGAAAATATTTGATATAGATTTTGAGAACTTAGATTAAAATTTATCACTGATTAAAAATTTAAGAAATATAAAGTTTAAAGCTGAAAAACTAGATGTCCTTTTTAAATAACTATAACACTAAAATCTTATTAATTATTTATTATAAATTATTAACAATGAAGAAAACAAATACACATGATATTCAATCAAATGTAATTTACATAATTATGTTTTATAATTACCAACATATAATAAATATATTGTAGATAAAACATTTTCTCACTCCCAATATTTAATACAAACTTTATTTTTGTCAAATATATGATATAATAAAAAAAACATGATTAAAATAATAATTCTCACCTTTGAGACAGAATAACATATTACAAATCGTAACAGTTAAATAAATTATATCTATTGACATAAATAAATGCATAAAAAGAAAGCAAGAGCTAAGAGATAAAAAATTTAATTTATACTCATTTTTCAGAAATCTATTATGAGAAAATTCTTTCAATTTGGTACAATTCTACACATTTAATATCTGATCAGTATACTTATTGATGAATAACATTAGTTTAAAAATATTTTTCTACTACAGAATACTCTAACACTAATTAATGAAGCAATTAACTAAAAATAATAATAACATTGAATTGCTTAAATTTATTCCAGCTAATTAATTTCACTACATTTATGCGTTAATTTCAAATACAATCACCTAAACCAGTATCATTGACCGAATAAAGCTTTGAGTTTAAAAAAACACTCCAGCTATATTTGTTATTAGCCTATATCTATAAAATAATAAAAAAATATACTATAAATTTGACTATATTTTTTCATTTAATTTATATACCTTTTTTTAATAAAAAAGTTTCATAATTGCTTCAATAAAATTATGCTCTCATATAAAAATAACAAAAATAACATTTTAACCTATAGGTAATCAACTAACCACATTCTTAAACATTGGCTCATTTTTTTTAATTAACTGTAAATTTATGGAAACGTGCATGCATTTCGGATCAAATAAATCATTTATACTAAAAATTATTTCCATACCTGAAGATTAATCAGGAATGAAATATTTTCAGTATATGCCTTCGTCATTTTTTTGATAAGAATCAACAAAAAGATTGACGCTCATATTTACATCATAAGACATCTATTATTTCTAAAGTGACAAGGAAATTATTTCAAGTATTTTTACAGCAAAGTGACGAGCATTAAGTCTTTAAAGTTGCTTTTATGTTGAAGTAAAAACAGCTCATAAATACCCCAAAACTTTTTAATTTAGACTTTGAGGCTGTTTCATCCAGCATGATAACTTTAAAAAAAATTGAAAGTTTTCTTAATAACAAAAATAACATTCTCTCACTAGCATTTTTCGAACATAAACTTCTATATTTTTTATCAAAACCAAAAGTCCTTGAAATTGGATGGAGTATAAAAAATATAAACATAGAAGATCTTGAAGCTGTTCAAGAAGACTTGTTTGGAAAAGAAATATTGCCAAACTAACATGGATCTTTCAAAATGAATTGCTACTATTAGCATCAAAAGCTACTTAGAATTCTCAAAGAAAGCCGTTTAAGAAGCCTTCCATTCTCTCCTTGTTTTAAAAAGTTTTGGTTTACTTAAAAAAGTTCTGACAATTTGGTTGCGACAAAATGCTTACACAGAAACTCATTGGCGGCATTTGAGTAACAGTGGTATGTAGTGAAATATCTTGGAGGTTTACTCAGTTACTGATATGTATTGTATTTGGTTGAGATATATCTTCTTTTATTATAATTTTCAAAATACAAAACCAAAATAATTTTGTTTATCATAAAATACTATAAAGTATATGATGGTATTCAGAAAAACATAAATTTAATGCAATGACTGATAGATAAATGCTCTTATATTGCTGCTTCTTTTCTAGAAGGTCTTCATAATTTATACATATATCGTTATTACAATAACATATAGAAAGTTATTTTCAAGTGTTCTTTTTTGAAATATTTATTCCGGTAAGATGTGTCAATGCAGTACATATTATCAACTTTTTTATATTATTCGTAAGAGTTTTTAAGAAAAATATGCATTAAAGACTTTTCTCATGGTCATTTTAAAATGCAGCATAAAATTTCTAATAGCACTACAATCAGATGAAGTTGTAACATAGCATAGTGTTTTAAAAGTTGGAATCTATTTGTAATGAATATATTGTTCTTCAATATCAAAGTTTAATGTAAAATATGTTCCATAAACTATTATCAGAATTAACATTCCCATACATATTACACCTGTAAATGAATTCTACTTCAATAAATTAGGAATAAAGGTAAATGTGCTACCTATTTTTAAAACACTATACTGAATAGAGAAAATGATAAATACGGAAAAAGGTAGATTAATGAAAACTGAAAAATGTAAATAAACTAAACATGTTGAAGGAAAATTTTTGCAATTGACAGAATATTTATTTCTGAAATAACGCTCTAAAGTCTGTAAGTTAATTGCTTTTCTGACATATTTTAAAGTGTTTTAATTTTGTCAATGAGTTGTGAATTAAATGTTTAATCAATATTGATTAATTTCAAACATTAAATTGAATATTGAAAGTTAAGATGTCTTGATATAATTGAATTTGTTAATAACTTTTCTAATTGTAATAAACGTTAATTGAAATGAATTTCAAAATAAATTTATAATTGAAAAAAATCGTTAAAATTTTCAGAAAGGATTATTTCATAACTTTTTGGATCATTTTTTAATCTTTACTTGTAAAACGAAAATTTTTGAAATTTTAAAATATAAACAATATACACAACGATTTCAAATACTAATTGAGGGATAAAGATAATTTGATTAGTATCGGGATTTACAACAAATAGAAATCCTTAACTATAAGAAATAAATTCCTGGAATATTTAGTGATTCCTAGTTTTGATTATAGTCTTTCCTAGGCTTTACTCCTTGTTTTAATTATAGTCTTTCCTAGACTTTACTCCTTGTTTTAATTATAGTCTTTCCTAGACTTTACTC
>BMAW01049378.1:110750-139160 GCA_019974015.1 Nephila pilipes
CTTTACTCCTTGTTTTAATTATAGTCTTTCCTAGACTTTACTCCTTGTTTTAATTATAGTCTTTCCTAGACTTTACTCTGAAAAAATTGAAATGATTTAATGAATTGATGCTGAGCCTCTCTATAGAAATAAATTTACATTGAAAATGCATACAAAAATCTTTTAAAAGATGTCTATTGTAATATATAATGCTATGTTACTTTGGATTAGTCCTCAAATGTACCATAAATTGGTTACAATTATTTCATTACATTTTATATTATTTTTGCTGGATTCTAATACAAAAATATTTTAGAAGCTTCTTATTAATTCTGAGTTTATTTATGAGTATGTAAATTGATCTGCGTGTAACGTCTATCTTGGTCAAATTGATGATTCTTCGATTCCAGCATATGAAACTTTTGTTTGAATATAAATATGATTTTGATATCACATACTTTATTTCTATTCGTGTTCTGAAACTCACGAAAAAAAAGAAAAGAAACTGTTATTTTTCGACATTCGGTCAGATAAAAGGAAATCAATAGAAAAAGGCAGGATGAAATTTTCTTTCCTATCCAACAATTTTTTTATATTCGATTCTATGGATCAATCTGTTTATATACTTGACTAAATAAAAAATATATTTGTTACTTACTACAAGATAGAAATTCAAAGAGGAAAACCCAATTATGTCGAAAATGGGAATACTTCTAAGGACATGTTTTTAAAGAATGTTCTTCCTATATATTTTTTATACTTTGGACTTCAAAAGTCCAAAAATATAAGATCTCCAGTAAAAGGGAAGATTTTTTTGAGTATTTGTCTGTGTAATATACAAATGTTTAAAAGCAGAAATGTTCTTTTCTAACTATTGGTTTATATCACCAATATGTATTTTACTTTGTATCTATTTCTGTTATTTAATAATTAAGTTCTTCACACTTTTAAGATGATTTTAATATAGTAAATCATAGGTTTTATGTAGAGGAAACATTAAACTTAGTAGCTGAAGCAAATTAATTTAATTTTTTAATGTTTTTTCACTTTTATTGAATGATTTGTGTTTTACATAAGAGTTTTCCCACTAGATTGTAATTTATTAATACAAAAAATTGCACACTACATCTGATGCCTCCTGTTAATGTTATAAAGGCTTTTTTTTAAACAATAAAGATACTTTATTAAATTTTAGTCAAACGCTTTATAACTACCTCAAAGAGAATTAAAATATTATATTTTTATTTAAAATCAACATAAAATTAATATTACACATTATTATTGTTGCATAGATAAATATTAGTTTCAATGAAAAAAAGTTTTCCACACAAATGTATTTATTAATTTTCTAAGCATATAAACACTTAATCAAAAAGTCTTTGAAGTATAAATGTATTACTCAACTAAAAGTGAAAAAAAGTAATAAGTATCTTTTTTAAAAATCATTATTTACTATTTGAAGTTTTTTTTTTATCATGCCGCAAATAATGAACGAAAGTCCGTTATTAACTTTTACTTTTCTAAGCGTAAGTTCTCTTCTAAAAGTTTTGTAATTAAATAATGAAAATGTCAGAGTCAGATGTCAATTTACATTATGAAGTTAAAGAAAGAAACTTATTTTACAACTTTTTAAAAATATTTAAACTGTAGAATATTATAAAAATCTCATCGTCACTTACAATTTTCCTCAGAAACTCCATAATTAAATTATCAGACTGAAATTATAAACTTCTTTCACCTGTAATCAACACCACTAGTCTTCTAAGTTTCAATTCCTTTGCTATAAGAAATCAGTTTCCCCGCTAATTTATCAGAAGCACTTTGAGAAAAGAAAGCTCGAAGCATCTTTGGTAACCATCCTCTTCCAACTAGCTTCCGATGAGATATTCAGTGTTTGTATGTCTTGTTAAGGTAGCTCTACAACTAAAAGTTGTCGTTTCTAATTGTAGTCTTCAGTAGTACTACAGTAAAGGTTCTTTGAGACTAATTGGATCAATAAAGCAGAAAGGATGTTGAGAGGGGAAGAGTTATTTAAGTAATACCTTTTCAAGCTTACCATGCACTGCGAAAACTATTGGGACAATTTTATCCAATGAAATGGATCGTCTTTCTAGACAATAAAGGATGTAATGATGAGAAAAAGATTGGCTTAAAATTCTTCGTCACCCGAGGAAAATGGCTGAAAAGATTTAACTCAGAGTTTAATGTATTATTCATTGAACAGTTCTTGTTTCTCCCTTAAGCTCTCTAATTTACGAAACTCTGGAACTGGTGCAAACTTGCCAGTTTTTCCATTCTCATATATTTAGAGAAAATTCCAGTTTGAAGCTCTTTTCTTCTTCTTTTTTTATTGTTCAACCTCTCGGATCCGTAGTTGACTTTTAAAATGAAGTTTGAAGAGAAAATCTTTTTAGCTTTACTTACAATGGGAGTTTACGATCAGTGAAATAAGAATATGAGATGGACTTAAACAATGTTAAGTAGTTTTTGATAACTTTTCATCATAGTTAATTAATTAAAAAGCAGAATAAGTAACATAAAGGCCCTACCATTAAGTAATTGATAATACAAAACAAGGCCCATTCAGTAATTTATTGTATCTTTCTAAAAGTTGCTTCATTAATTCAAGTATTATTCGAGTAAGAAAATAAGGTTACAGAAAGTTTCATTGATGAAAGAAATGTATTGTTAAGGAATAAAATAAGGATCCATGCAAAACTGTTATCTGTAGTGTACATTCGACCTATAGAGAAATTGAAGGGATATAATATAATCAATTGGCAGTGAATATTTTTAGCTTATCTTAAAGTGAAGGGTATAATACAATTTCGTTACAGATCACAACGATATAAGGACTTCAATAAGCACAAATAAAAAAAAAATTAGCAAGACTTTATTTTTTTTGCAAAACTCCCCAGAAGCGTGCAGTATTATAAAGTAAATACATATTATTTAATTTTTATGTCTTATATATTTATTATATGGCGCTTGTAAAACATTATACTTATATAAATTAAATTCTTATGTAAACTTATTAAATATTTATGCATCGTATTTTCAGCTATCCTTATTAAAGGAAAAATATACTAATATGAATTTGTATAAAATTATTACGATTTATAAATGAGGTATAATTGGTATGTTACAGTAATATATTCTAATTGCACTACATATTATTCCAAATTAGATTCAAAAGTTTATGTTTTATTTTTTAGCTGGTTATTTCTCCTATCCTTCACCATATCATTTTTCTAAAATTTTTGAATATTTGGTAATATTACCTGAAATTTTTTATTTTTTACTATTTTAAAAATGAAGCTACATTTTATAAATTAATCTAAATTAAAATATGGATGCAAAATTCAATATTTTCATTATTTTAGTCAAATTATTCAAGATGATAAATTTCTAAATCTTAGGAAGTGAGAAAGAACTTATAATTAGCTTAACACCATAGTTTGATAAATAGCTTCATGTATTAAATCAGTGATGTATATTCCCATAAAAATCTGATGATAAACATATTCATCCAATTTCTAAGAGAAATTGCTTTTTACTTAAATATTGTTAATTAACGCATTCCAAGGTTCGGGTTACAAAATTAACGTAAAGGTTTCAAAGATATAAGATACGTAATTGATATGGTACATATCATATTTCAATTTAGTGCTATGTATTTCAGTTTTATTAATTAGCATTTTAATGAAAAGGAAATGAAAACAAATTTAATACAACAGCGTAATTGTTAGAATGGAATTCGATTCCTTCTTACATTAACTGAAATTATAGAATTTAGTTACGAATAAGCAAAGATTGCAAACTGTACTTTAAGTTGTCTTCTAAGCCCAGTCAAATATGTTACCAATTTGACTCCTTGCCTAAAAGAAGTCAATAACAATGTCTATTCCAAACATTCTTAAAAATCATATAACAATTAAAAATTTCAGAATTCTCTAGTGCAAATAAATATTTAAAAAAACCCATAAATGTTTCTCATATCATTGTATAAAATATCGTTGATGAATTCTTTATGTAGGAATTCAGAGTGGCATAACTTAGAAACACAGTAAAGTTTTTTTTTTTACCCATATATGACATAATTGTTTCAGCGACAATTAAAGGGGTTATTCAAAAATTTTGCATTTTATAATAACTTTAGTATGATTTTCTGTCGCCTATTTTAGGAGTAAATTCTAGTTTAGTTAGAATTACTAAATTTCTGCTTTTCCATGAATGAATTGCTTCCATAGATACCGTGTTAATATAAATTCATGCTCTTGAATCTTATGAATATCAAATAATGAGAATAAAGCACTTGAGTCCTAATATTAGGGACCAAAATAATCAGACATAAAATCAATTAAATGATTTACGACAGTTTGGTTTGGATCAAAACTCTTTCCAGATTGAAAAAGTTCTGTTTGTGCAGTTAAAAAGAATTGTTTCGAATTTCGCCCACAGATGCTGCTGACCTTAAATTTAGTTGACACCCGTGTTTCATTTGAAAAGATTAGTTTTAACGTTGTATATCAGAAATTATTTCCCGCCCGAAAAGCTAATGCCATAAGAAGATACTTTGAAAAAAAAATCTATTCATTACAGTGAAATGGAAGTTTTGTATCCTGGGGAAAAAAATTCCATCTTGAAACAGCACTTTAAATGGGCAATGCAAATTTCTAATAATGGAAGTGCTTTGAATAGGAAATAAGAGGCAGGAAAAGCACACCGGAAGAAAATGTAGCACTAATTTGACAAACATTTGCTTCCAATCCAAAATTATCAACTAGAAACACATCGTGATAATTAGATATTCCACAAACAATTGTAAGGGTGGTGGGTTGGAAGGATGACTAGACATATTCTAAAACACTTAATTTATTTACAACACAAGTTTGATCAACCAAAATTATGATAAGCACGCAATTAATAAATATGAGGACAATTGACGAAGTATGCGAGATATGAGAAGACTTTAAATACTTCCATATACTTACTAAATTTAAGAACTCCGACTTCTAAGCTATCTAGTTTCGATCGTCACCTTCATTAATACAAATATCAATTACTAAATACTCATTGCTCCGCTAGAAGTCTATCCTCTCTCCTCTTCTCCTCTCTTTCTCGAAAGCTTAAACTATATATATCAGTCTTAATTTGCATGATAACGTTCTCTTCTTCAGAGGAAGCTCTAATAAAAATAATGGTTGAGGACTGAAAATTTCCCAAGAGGATTGTTAGTGACAAGATCGCTGATAGACCCGTCATACAATGATATGTTAAGTTCTGCATAAGAGACTGAATTTTCAAATATACAAAGTGCATTTACTGCAAGCTTTACATGAGAGTGACAAGTTGCATCGTATGAATTTTTCCGTCGAGATGTTTGTAAGTACAGATGCAAATGCAATAAATTATCTTTACAGTAAAAGCAACTTTTCATGTCTCTAAAAAGGCTAACGGGTACAACTTGAGAGCATGGGGGACAGAAAACTCACAGTATGTAGTTGAAACTACCTGCGATAGTCCAAAAATGAAAGTTTGGGGAGACTTGATGCGTGATCTTATAATTGGTTCTTTCACTTTTGCTGAACCTACAGAAACAAAATTAATTTTGCTAGTTATGATGCACATTAAAATATAGTAGTTGGGTATATAAATTATGTGTATCTGTATTAATGCTGTGTTTCTGCTTTTACAAAATAAATGTAAAGAACTTTTGAGTGTGAGTTTTTTTAAACATACAGTGCTATCTATGTCCGCAACTGAAAAACTATTTTTGTATTTGAGAAAACAAATCACACTCCATCTTGGGAGGTATTTTATTTCAACCCACACTCTCGTAAGTTAATTAGTTTATCTCATATTAAATTTTGAATGTTTCAGAGACTTTCGATCCCCCCTGCATATGTATTTCTTTTAATACTAATTCTATTATTTAGTTTAATTAATTTATAAAGCAATAGTTAATAAGGCAATTTTTATGGTACTATTGTAAATCTTCTTCAGAAGATCTTTACGATATCATTAAATATGTGTATGCATACATAATTTTCTGTGATCATGTCATATTTAATGCGATAAGGGTAATGCAATAATACTCAGCATACATATCATAATTAATGCAATAAGAATAATGTAATAATTTTCTATTACTAAGTTATGAATTGTTTTGAACTGAAAATAACTTAATCTACTCTGAATGTCAGACTAGTGCATAATTTGAATAGAACGCATTTTTGCTTTGGTGCCGTACATTAAAGTACTTGAGCAAAATTCTTAGTAGCCATATGATATTCCTTTTATTCATCATTTCATAGATAAAATAGTCATAATTTTTTTTCGTTAAAATTATAATTTTTCACTTAATTTATTTGAAAAACAATGGGGAGTAAGATGTTCTACGCAAGTTTTACTACTAGGTGCACTATATTTCTAAATGCACGTATCGCATTGTCAGATAAATAGTGGTATGAATAATTTTACATAAATTACTATTAAAGAATCAAACGGAAATAAATAAATTTGATTTGAAATTTAAAACAAGAAAGTTTGTTAGAAATATTTCAAACTGCGGAAAGCTCGTAAGAAATTATTTCAAAAGGGTGTAAAGTGAGTGTAATGCGAAATAAATATAAACCAAAATTTTGTAAGCTTATTTTAGACGTGGTACCAATAAACTGCGTTGTGAATGAGCATCAAAGATAAAGTATTTTTTCGATCGTAATATTAGGAACGCTTTAGTGAATACTAATGAGACTCCTGATTTTTAGAATATTTTAGCGCTTACTCTTCTTTTGATAGATGATGGCGATACTCAATATTAGATGTATTAGAAGGTAATTAAAAATTGAGCTTTTAGTTAATATCCTTGATTTTATTCATAAAGATGTAATCATGAACATGTGTCGTCAAAGGCGATATTATTTATGAAATAATTTTTGCAATAATTAAAGAATCTTGGAAAATTCATTTAATTATTATTGAAAAAAAATACAATTTTAAAACAGAAATCCAAAAGTCAGATAGTTTTTTGAGGCATTAGTATAATTTAGGCTTTGAGTTCAAAAATATAACATTTCCTCTTTTAAAAAAATATAAATAAATGTTGGGGAAAGTATAATGAAATCTTTAATTAAAATGTAATGGGAAAAAAATCAATGCATTTGTTCCTTATTAAAATTTTCTTGTAAATTTAACAAAGCAGTTAACTGTTGTTTATTTTAATATTAAGATAAATATAATTATAGCCTATAAATTATACATATAAACTCTTTATACAACATTTGCGAAATAAATTTATTGAGGCAGTTTTGAAATGGTGGCTACAAATTAGTAGAACGCTTCGATAATGTAGTAATTCTACATTTAAGCTAACATTAAAATTCTACAATAAATTTGGACTACATTTAATATCAAGGTTATTACTAAAACTGAATTCTTTAATGAGGTTACTCTTATGAAAGATTATTTCGGTCACTTCCTGCAGTTGCAAAATTGGGTTCTTGGTTTGGATTTATGTAATCATTTTTCATTAAAGAGTTAGTTCGAAACTTAAAAAAGGAAGGATAATTTAATTATGAAACTAATGTAAATACGAAACTTATCTTATCTTGCCCATAGTAGTAAAAATGGTCACTCAGAATTTAGAAAAGTTAAAAATTTTGGATTTAAAAATATAATAATTTATTGTTCGTGTCCTTTCTTTTGGGGTCTCTCTCTCTATATATATATGTTTTTAAACACTAAGTCCAACCAACTCTTCATAGATTTTAAATTAAGGAATACAATAAGTGATGCATTCATTATTTTTTGCTTAATAGTTTGAAAACATTTTTAATGTGTATTTTATATTTTTAATAAAATAATCAAAAATAACTCATCTAATTTAATCTTAAATTTAACCTATAATCATCTATATGTTTAGACTGGTTTTCTCTACATTATTTTAAAGGAAAAAATTTGTTTAATAGATGCAAGTTTGTAATGTGTATTATAATTCGAACATTCAAATTTATAATGAAGAAGCATAAATGAATAAAAAATAAATATACATAGGCTAATACAAAAATATAAGTAACTGAAAATATATAAAGTTTTATAAAAATAAACAGGTAAATGTTGTAATAGCTACAAATATATTCGAAGACTTCGTAACTGCGTGTAAACAGTATGTGAAGCACACATTATATATTTTATTTTGGTATAATCAATAGTATCGATCTGTTTTCTTTCCACTTTCATTTTGAAAAAAAATGTCATTCTGTGTGTTTCGGCTCACTAAACTTGTTTTCCACAGACACTCGAAGTAGATCCAGACCTGTCTCTAAAAAGCAGTAGGTTAAAAACATCTCTTTTTAGGGAAATAAAATGTCGCTTTTGGTCACGCCCAAATAGCCATTTATAGTCTGTTATTTACTGTTATAAGAGAAAAATGTGTCTGCTTTTTGGTTTCCTTGATATTCTTTACCTTTATCCTTAATCTCATAAAGTGATAGAAATTGAAAAATACAGCAAATAGTTTCACTAAAGAAAAGAAACATAAATCTAGCAGGATGCGTTTTTTTTTTTTTTATCTTTTCTTGTATTTTATATCATTTTTCTTTCGATAATTTATCTTTATAAGAAAGACATACCTTGAAAAGGAGAGAAATAAATAAAAATACCTCTTTTGTCTACACTATTTTGTAATAATGTAATTCTTTCACGGTACAATTAGTCGTAGAAAAACTATTTAAAAACAAATTTTACCGATTTAATAATTATAGCAGCTTAGTAAGAGTCATTCAAAATATATAACATTATTTTATCTAACAAAATACAGCTTTATTTTTCAGAAATATTAGAGCATACTAGATAATATATATTATTCTTCAATAAATGCAATTAATTTGGGTTAAAGGTAATCGATTCCGTAAAGAATTTGTAACGAATTAAAACATCTTTTTTCAAAATTACGAAGCATTAGATGAAATACTATATAATATGAGTATAAAAACTAACCTACAAAATAATTTTTAGGGCCAAAATTATAGATTAAAAAAAAATTTCCGTTTCAAAAGCTCTTTGCTTCTCTCCGTAACATTATTCCCTATGACTTTACTCAAAAAGATCATCAACTGGATAATATTTGTTGATATTTACTATGTAATAAAATGAATAACAATGAGAAACATGGAATTTTAAAAAGTGTACAAAATATTAGGTGAAAAAATTGTTTTCGGAAAATACATATGACACACTTTGTCTTCCGAAATTGTTTAAACATAACACTTTTCAGTTTTTGAATGAATTAAAGTTAAGAATGATAAATTCATAAATCCTACAATTTAAAATTGAAGAATCAGAAATAGAAGGAAATATGTAAGGCATAGATTAATTGAAAATTGTTTCTAATATGCTTAATATCTGGTTTAGCCATTATGTGAAAAACGCTCAAACATAAAAATTGTATGATGTATACTAACTGACCAAATTTTTCAACATTTAATAAGAACTCTAAGCATACGAATATTTTTCTTTTGAATATGCGCAACATAAAAATGAAAAAAAAAAAGTACTTGAAACCCTTCCAATTCGTCTTAAAATTTTAGTATATACAACGAAAAAGGCCTAAACTGAAAAATCGGGTAACACAAAATAATACTACAGTCTCGACAAAATGAAATGTCATTTCATACATTTTTTTCTCTTTACGCACAAAAAAGATTTCCTTAAAGTCTGTGTTAAAATTAATAAATTTTGTCAAAATAAGTGAATTTCGTATTTTCCGTTTTTTTAATTAATTTTTTACGTCTACAATGGAAGAGAAATCTTGAAGAAAGCATATTGCTACTTCGCTTAAAATGAAGACGGAGAAAGATGGAACGTCTTGATAAGTAACTATGCGCTTATGGTAGATACGTATTCGAATCGTGAAATGAATAAAACGGGGGACACATACACAATTGCGAATAATTTATTGCCAATTCCATGTTGAGAAAGAAAAGATATCAAAAACTTAAAAAAAAGATCTTTTGCACGTCTTTTTTTATTAAATGTGTATAATTATTTTGAAATATAAGTGTAATGAACTTAATAAGACGTGTTCGACAGTATATATATATGTGTATATATATATATATATATATATATATATATATATATATATGAGTGTGTGTGTGTGTGTGTGTGTGTGTGTGTGTGTGTCTGTCTGTCTGTCTGTCCGTCCGTCCGTCCATCCGTCCATCCATCCATCTATCTATCTATCTATCTATCTATAGGTACCTTTAATAAGGTACTAATAAGGTGCCTTTCAGGAGCAGTTGTATTCATATTTCTATTTTTCGAAGGATTATCTTCAATTATATTATTTAAATAATACTATATAACCAAATTTTATTCAAGAAAACAACAATTACGAGTCAAGGCAAACTATCCTATTAATTTTTTATTCCTCGTTCAAAATCAAATATTACTACAGGCCTTTTTGAACTTATAAATTATTAATAGATTAATATTAGGTGATTTTGATTTGAATAATATTAGTGAGTTTTTTTATTTATTATTTCTATAATAGGCTCCTTTAGATCTACATATTCTTCAGTTAAGAATTTCTAAATTATCAGCTAAATTTTATTATATTAAAAAGTAAACATAGTTCTTTAAAATATTTTGTGATATATGTATTTTTAATTATGTCCTTTTTGGGTAATATAAGTTTTTCTTCCGTTTTGTATGTTTTTTATAATTTTATTCTTACATTTATGATCCTTATTCCGTAAAATTACAGAATCAGTCAATCATGTAGAAAAGACGGAATAAATTTTAAACATACACCATTTTGAAAATTGCAGTATTTGAAGGGAATGGAGTAAAAACGTGATAAATAAAAGTTTTTTTCCTTCTATTTATAATTCATGATAATATATTATATGTTTGAAGTTAAATGGATTTTTTTCTATAGCAAATGGATTTTGAGTACTTTTTTATTGACCTTATAACAGTTTGCAGCATGTTACAATATTAAATATATTATACTCCTTATTTCGCATTTCTTCAAATTTTGAATTTTTCAACTTTTCTATCTCAGTTTCTTTATCTCTTTTATTGATAATTTAAATAAATGTCATATAATTTTCTTTCACTTGCTTTTTGAAATTAATCTGTAGCATGTAATGTTTTTATAGCTAAATTTACATTTGTATTTTTATTCATTTTTTTTCTTATTTGCATTGTACTCAAAAATATATTAATAATTTTTACCTTACAATGAAATTTTATTATTTTTAAAATTTATTTCCTAAACTTGATTATGATTGAAATGTTTTGGTGTTTTATTTACATTTCAATTTCAAAATTTATATATATATATATATATATATATATATAGCGAGAGAAAGAGAATCTGTGTGTTTCATTACATGAAACTACAAGTGTAAATTTTAGAGGAAAATTGAAGAATTAATATCATTTAACAACATTTCTAAGTTTTTTTTCCCGCATACGTCATCTAATACGAAATTGTTGTAACAGGAAAAAATATTCCAGTCCCCCTCAGTTTCATGGAAAGCGCCTTTCATTGAAAATCCTTCGTAAAACTTAAGAATATTACAAATAAATTTTTAATAATTTTTTTTTGGCATTGACAGATATTTAAATAGTACATTTAAAGACAAAAAATGTTTTTCTTAGTTATTACAACAGTAGTTCAAAGACAATTTTTTTTCCCTCAGTTATTAGTAGCGACTACAACTATAAATGCATATTTTCACTTTAAAACATATAAAAAAATAAGACTATGCTCTACAGATGTAAAATTTCTATATTATTGAAGGTAAAAATATGTTCAACATGTTACAATGATAAATTTCCGGAAAATAATATATAGTAGGAAAAGTGTGAACTCATATAAGTCATACTATTTCAGATAATAGATAAAATAGTGTGTACAGATAAAATATATGATAGTAAGACTAATGAATTTACATTTTCAGTTTAAGATTACTTTAAAAAGGAGCTGAAGTGAGTTCATGGCAACTCGAAAGTGATTCTAGAGAAGTGACAGATAAATCCCAGGTTGTGAAAGTCAGTATAATAATCGAAATTTGCAACTAAAAAACTAGCAAAGCATGAAGTTTATTATAAGTCTAAATTAAATTTATTTAAAGTAAATTGATGGAGAAAAAGATGTAATGATGGTTGGCAATATTTTCAATTTTTGAAAGAAGTTCAATATGCAATATTATTCTTCCCAATTCCCAGTTTCAATCTATTATCTAGAATGTACCTGAAAACGCATTATATATTAAATCATTGTATTCAGCACATTTCAGTTCTTCAGAATTTTGAATAAACAGCTTCAAAAAACGAAAATGAGATCCTAGAAGAAGTAGAATCGATAGAACGTAAATAAATTACGTACAAAGGGTTTAAAAATTAAAATTGCCAAGTAGACCTAACAATATATTTATTGAATGCCAAAAATTTACTGAATGTTTCTTTTTTCATGCATAACTATACAAAAATGTACATGAGAACTTTTTGGTCACTACGAAAACTTTTAATTCATTCACAACATGATGTTAAAGAAGAAGGGAAAAAAGCAGAGTTGCTAGATTTTTTATTTGTTTTTAATGACACAGAAGGCGAAACTTTATACATAAAAGTGGAAAGAGATGATTTGGAAAATGCGATTTTCTCTTACATTTACAGAGAATAGCATAGCAAGAATGAAAAAATATCGACCATGGACAAGCGAATGGGCTTTTTCTTTCAATCTTAATTCCACACCCATTCCACTCACTTGTTTTCTTGTGTAACCAATAAAAACAAGTTTAGAAAAGTTTCTCTTTCTTCTTGGATTTTCTGATAATGTTAAACATTGTGGTAATAAAACAGTAGAGCGTGTATTGCTTTCAAATCTATTCTCAGAATTAGAAGACAAGATATTATGCATTTACTTAAGTGTATCTTTCTGTTCTTTTCTTATTAATAAATTTTATCATACCATATATATATATATATATATATATATATATATATATATAGCTATTCAATTTTTTTTAAATAAAATAATTTCAAATAGTACTTGGTTTGTAACATACTTATGACTTCAATGAACTATCTGTATTTAAATACCTTTAAAATTCGGAAGATTCAAAGGAACTAAACATTTCCATTGTTCTCAGAATATGTGTATATGTATATATATATAAATGTAAGTACAAATAAACAAAGTATCCCGAATCTAAATAAAATGCGAAATTTGAAAGGCTTTTTAGAAAATACGAAAATGGACAATAATATATTGAATATTATAATTAGCTTTAGCCTGATGTGCTGAGCAGTTATAGAATTATAAGTCTAACTATCCCCATCAAGAAATGGTTATGCTCCAAAAATATAAATTGAAAAAAATTCTGAAAACTGAACTTAAAAATATTTACGCATATATATATATATATATATATATATATATATATATATATATATATATGTTAGGTATATCATCTTTACACAGAATGCATATATTAAGTTATTCTTCACTTATTCTACAGTATTTTATCCTTGAAGAAGCAAGCTAGGTATCTAATCTTGAAGTGAAACTTTTTGTCACGATAAAGGGAATAATTGGACACATACATATAATAGGAAATATTATATGTATGAGTCAATTATTATATGTATACTATATATAATAGGAAACGAAATAATCGATGTGAAATACAGAGTTTTTGTCGATAAAATGTCAATGTTACAGTTGCTTTTAGGGATGTTATGAAGTGAAACTAATTTAAAATGTAAGAATAATTTTCTTTAAGTATTGTTTTTCTCTTTCGAGAATTCAGAGGTCTACACATCGTATTTATAATATAAAATTTTGTTAATTTCTTTCAGAACACAAATAACTTTATTCAGCCACTTTCCGAAGAAAATATGTAAAAAGTATTTTTAAAGTTAAATTCAACGATTGTAATTAATAGATATTATTTTCTTTACATTATGTTAATATTTTTGTAATAATAGAAATATAGTTTCTTGAAAAATGTACATTATCGCATCACATGACTAAGATACAGTTTTGTAAACAATAAAAATAAATATAAGACATTCATAGTAAGACATCATAGCTTTAAAAATTAACTAATTAATTAATTTTCGGTTTCTTTTCTGTAAAGTATTTAAGAGGTGAAGTAAAAAATTTGGGTAACTAATCTTTATCTATTGTTCTGTAGTCTCAATGACTTTACAGCAGCTACTCATAAGTATTTTCACCTTCTTAATATCATCCATGACTTTAACAATACTTTCCTGTAAGGGGTGTTAACTAAGAATCATTGCTGACAACGAAATTTTGTATCTATTATTTTTAGTCTCGTAGTCTGGCATGGCAGACATCTGGCAACTGCTTCCAGCTATAAAATTATTTGTTACAGAATGATAATGTTCATTGCTAGTATTAGTATTGTATCTTGTGACTTACTAAAGTGATATTTTTGTTTTAAAGGCTCAAACATTGAAACATGCTCACAAAAAAGGAAGCATGCTGCTACCTCACTCAAAAGAAAATATCATATATGGTGAATAATTGGTCAGATCATGAGCTTTCTGACATCGAAAAGACATGACTATTCTTTCTTATGTACCCAAAAAGGAAAGAAAATTTCTTTTGAATTCGTTTATGTATGATATAAGTGCAACTGATAGTTCATCTGGAAACCCAAAATTTATTGCAACATATAACCTCCCGAAAGTGGTGAGAATGAATTTTGCAAAATATGTTCAATATAATCAGGGACCACCAAATGCATCGTAGGACTGCGGCGATTTTCTGTAAACGCTTATGTTTTAAACCAATTGAATCCCGCGATTCTACAAATACATACAAAATAGAGTTCTTGTTAAAATAATAGAGTAATAGAAACGAAGATTTATTTTAGACAGTATCCTCAGATAACTCTCACTTATAATTCAAATAGCTCTATTAAATTTTTATGAGCCTGAAGAAACATTGGATCTCCAAAAACTTCCATAGGATGTCCTGTGAAGTGAAAATAAAAAACACCATATAAATGCGAGGTATGCCTAAGCCCAGTGTCCCTTAAATGCGCATGAAAACTTGTATTGACTCATGCAATACTGTACTTTGAATTCTACTTGTTTGTAAAGTAAATATTATTTTGAAAATGTAAACATTACGTAATTTTTTTATATCTTATATTTATACTTATTCTAGAGAATTTTAATTTTCAGAGTTGTTAAAAAAAGTTTCTTAGTAATAAGAAATATATTAATTTTTTTTTAAAAAAAGGATGCTTTTGAATTCTAAAATTAAAATATAGAAATAATATTAGATTTTTTTAAAAAATTGAATTACTTCTATTTATTAGACAGAAAATAGTTAAAATTAAACAAAGCTTAGTGAACTTTTTCTACCACAGCTAATTTTATCTTACATTTTTGCAAACAGTCTGCTACACAACTTCACAGCCGTTATGTGATGAAATCCGTTGACAGCAGTGAAAGGTCAGAATGACTAGTTTTTTTCAGTAATTTTATAGTATATTTATAGTATAAATTTATTGTTTATATTTATATAGTGGGAAAGTCATGAGCTAAATCATGCAAAGGAAATGTCTCTTATCAAACACCAAAAATGTTGAAAAAATTATTTTGGAAGACATTTAAGAATTTAAAAACAAAAGGAATTTAAAGACATTTAATTTTTTTATAACTTCTCGTAATATTTTTAGTGCATCACTGTGAAAGTACAATTGTTTCATAATTTGCATTTCAAATACACTTTTTCATAAAATAATTTTAAAAAACGATCACAAACATAGAATTCCAAATAGTTCCTTGAATGAATTTGCCTGCTGAAGATCTGAAAAAAGTATGGAATTCTTTAATCAATTGTATTAAAATAGTACGTAAAATAAGGAATTAAGTCTAGTATTGTAGAAAACTAAACATTGTCCCCCTCAACAAATCTTTTATTTCCTTTTGATCATACATCCTTCTGTAAATATAATGATACAGAAATATAAATCTTTTTAAAAATAATACACTTTTACTTTCCTTAAATGTTATTCATTTCCTCTTAAGTTTTTCTTAATTTGTAACATTGTTTAATGCTTGTTTGATATGCTCATATATTTTTTAAATTTATAGTTAATATTGTTATTGTTATTTTATAATATGTTTATTTTTCTTATTTTATTATTTAATTCTGCTCTATGTACGAAGAATACAAACAAGACAGAATTCTTTACTAATTAGAAGTTTTCATTAATGATTAATAAAGCTTATGTCTTTTACTCTAAGACGTATAATACACTCCTATCCAAAATTATCTTTAAATACCCAATCGATTGAATGCATGTTTGCAGTAAATTTGTGAAATTCAAGCCTAATTAGCATTATCCAATCAAAAGTGATCAAGCGGTGTACGATAAATGGATCAAGGCAATACGTCACACTACTGTGATTCAAGAGCTTCGCCCAAAGTGAATATGTGAGTGAATTTCGGCAATACAGCATTTGATTTCAGTAAGAGCTAATAATTGTTTCTTATGGTTCCGAAGTATCACTTGGAATAATCTGCAAATTGGCGAATTGTCGGCCGTTTAGAAGCAGGACAAATCAATAACTGCTGTGTATCTGTTCACTGCATGTAACAAGAAGACTACTGCTCTAGTTAAGTTCACAGCTTACAGACGTCACTGGGATTACAGAAGACTTGATGAAGAAAGCTTTTATTTATGGAAGCCAAGGCTGTGTGTCTCACTGTCTTCTCAATAAAAAAGAGAATGCTTTAATTGGAAAATACCAGAGCTAGAGTGAATACTATTGGATCAATGTTCTCTTTACTTGTGAACATCAGATTCTAAAGATTTCTATATCTGAAGGGACAATCAAGAATTCAAAATCTT
Organism: Nephila pilipes; assembly: GCA_019974015.1. NCBI lineage: Eukaryota > Metazoa > Arthropoda > Arachnida > Araneae > Nephilidae > Nephila > Nephila pilipes. The sequence continues at coordinate 127,640 of BMAW01049378.1, forward strand.
CCTTCGATCAATATAGAATATGATCGTTTCGATAAACAGGTACAGGGAAAAAATAGTGATAAATGGTAAAGGGGGGAAATAATGATGTATGCTCGTACACACGTTTTGACACAGATTCTGTGACCAGTCATATATATATTAAGATGAGGACTTAGAACCTTAAGTAAAACTTTTCAGATGTATATATGGGTTTGATTTTTAATTATACACAAAAATACTGATCTATATGGAGCAAATTTCACTTACGAATTTCTTTTAAGTGAAACCATTGAAGGAATACTGAGGCCATCAGCAACTTCTGATAGAGATCTTATGGAACTACTGTGGAAAAGCATTTGGAGGAGTGGAACTTAAGACCCTAAACTGTAGTTAACAACACTTTATCCAACATTAACTCACACTATGATATGTATGTAAAGGTTAAGGACGATTGAGTATATTAAATTTAAATTAGCCTTAATTTTTTTCTTAGCTATTCGTTTTTCCCCCTGAGTACTCCTTGTCACATACTGCAATTTTTATTATTGAAGTTTTGTATCATATGAAGCATTCTTAATTTTTTTCATTGCATTCATGTGATAAAATGTTATGTATAATTCTACAAAATTCATAGCATTTTAGTTTACATTCTCTGAGAAATTTGTGATTTTATGCATGTAAAAGTAAGTTGGATATGAGTGTAGCTCAGATGTAGCCATACTAGCGGACTACTAGCAGTCACTAATTTTTCCTTCTTACGTACATAAAATTAAAGTAACAATTTTATCATAATTTTGAAAACAGTTTTATAATAAAATTAAGGAAAAGAAAATAGATTTCTTCAACCACAAAGACAGAAATTCCTGGCTTATTTTAGAAGTTAATAATTTAGTTTTAGTCGGAATTAGAAACATACACACATATTCTCACTCTCACACACAAATACACTACTTCACTCCCACATACACGCTTTATATATATATACATATCATCAGGGTGTTCATAAAAAACTTTGCCAACATCTGCACTTCTAGCTTCCGTTTCGCTTAACCGATCGAGATCAGATTTCAAGTATAGTTATTTGGAGGTATGCGCTCAAGATTCTGTGAATGGCAAAGCAATGGCGCTTACGCTTATATTTACAGTAACAGAAACTCAAAATTTTCGAATGAGAAAATGTCTACTTTTTCCAGCCGCAAAATGTTCAGTGTATGCGAAAACCTTAAATAGCATTGAAATGGAGCTTATATTCCCAGAAACGGGAGTGTTATGCACATACAAAAAAGTTCTTCAGGTCGTACGAAAGAATACTGCATACGACAGAGACAAGATACCAATTACTGATAACAACACATTGGACAAAAGAACACATTGATTTAGATCAAACATTTTCCTCATGAGTGCCATCACAGGCACCTCATGAGTGCAGCGGGATACGGTGGATAGTGAAGCTGAACCCAACATAGTATGAGGGATGTTTTCAATCTCACGGTTTGTAGAATATTTTAAATCAAAGTTTTCGGATCGCACGTATAAACTCTGGGGGGATTTGATATGTCCCTAAAACCAGAAATCCATAGGAGACAGTTCGTGGGATCGAGTAGGCTACGGAAAAGGAAAATGGCGGCAGATGATGCTGTCACCAAAATGCTGTTCTAGAACCCTGCGAACAAACTTTCCTTTATATGGAGGTGAACCATCTTGCATTCAAACGACGTCATTTAGTGCATAAGTGAAGCAATTCTGGTATTACATAATTTTGCAGCGTAGCTGTATAGCGAGAGGCTGTTACAGAGCATGTTACAAAACCTGAAAGAAGTAAGGGTCGAGAACAACTATGCTCATAACGTCACACCATACAGTAACTTTGACATCAAATAAAGGTACTTATGCCACAACGTGAGGAATCGTGTCTGCCCAGTGCACGCAATTTTTGGTGTTCACGTGGATTGGTGCCATTCAGGTTGAAATGCGCCTTTTCCGTCCGTAGTATGTGAAGTGGCAAGTTAGTATCAGCATCACACCGTATTAGAAATTCATTTGCAAAGTCATTACGTAGTTGCAATATCTGTACACGCTGGTACCGGTATGGAAACATACGAAGTACAGAACGTAGTAGTTATAGGGCCATTGATTTCGGTATATCCAACACACGAACTGTGCCTCTTGCGTTTTGCATGTGTCCTGAAGTCACTGTGCAACTCTCTTTCGTAACAACGTTCTCAGAAACAGTTGGCCTTCCAGATCGTGGTTTCTCAAAGGTGCAGTTTGACGAATGGCATTCTGTGATTGGTATCTTGCATCTGTCATATGCAAATTTTCTGCGTGTGCCCAGATCGTGCTTTGTAGGTTGGTTCAGGGATGGATCAGAGCTACACCGAGGTCTGTTGCCTTCAGTCTGGGACTCACCCCTAAGGTGGTCCGGACACAGGACATCACAATTTTGATCCTCCACGGGTGTGATGACTCCCCCGCTGAGATACCCCCCGAGATATAATTTGTTCGGGAAATTGCAGAACATTGCAACAACGACAGAATTTACATACACCAGGTGCCCAAAGCGCCCTTTTGCCGAACGAGCCTGGGATTCAACATTTCCGGTCTGGAGTCCAACGCTCTGCCGACTGAACTACTCTGTCGGTATTTTGTAGATAGTTTTTCAGGATTGGTTTTTGAATGAGCATAACACGTCCGTTTTTGGAAATATAAATTCCATTCCAAAGCTATTTAACGTTTTCGCATAGGCTGAAAATTTAATGAAGGAAGAAGTACACATTGCTATTCGAAAACTTAGAGCTTCTGTTACTATAACCGTAATCGTGAGCACCATTGTGTTGCCCTCACAGAATTTTGAGCTCATACCTCCAAATAACTATATTTGAAATCTCATCTCGATCGGTTAAACAGAACGGAAGTTGGAAGTGCAGATGTTGACAAAGTTTTTTTATGACCCCCCCCCCTCTATATGTACATACATACAAAGGGGTATTGTAAAGATTTTATTATTACTAAAAATAATAGAGATATAAACTTGATTTTTCCCCTTATACCTAAGACTTCTCTACATTTAGCCACTATCCAGAATTATATATTTCCCCCAGCGTTTCTTGACCTTTCGAAGACTATCATTATGGAACTCATGAGATTGCATCGAAAAGCATTGTTCCACCTCCTGAATGATATCATATGTGTTGACGAATTTACGACTCCACAATGGAATTTTGATGTCTGGGAATAAGAAAAAAAATCGCTTGGGAATGATTAGGAGAATAGAATTTCAAAACCACATCGCTTTGATTCCTCAATTATACTTCGAACAGAATGAACAGGTGAATTGTGGGCACGAAGACAGACGACTTTGGTGATCACACCTCTCCATTTCTTGATAAGAGCATCATATAGTTTGTTCATCAGTATGCAGGAATACGCTCTAGTGATGGTCATACTCTTCTCCATGTAGTCTATTTATAATAACTCCATGACAGTCCTAAGAAACAGAAAGCATAATCTTTTTCTGCAGACTTCTGCACCTTAGAGTTCTTTCTGGAAAGTGAATTGTTGTGCTTCCCTTCCTTGCTCATCTCTTTGAATCATACTGATAGATCCAAAATGTATCCGTAGTTATTAGGGAACTAAGAAAGTCCTCATCATCCTGCTCCAAAACATTCAACATTAACTTGGTACCACCATCTGAGTAATTCTATAGTAAGTTTTTGCAACAATGCATGGAGTGAGATCAATTTCATATTTTTTTTGTCCCATTACAGCAGATAACTTCAGAGGAGTAGATAATGGAATGCTGTTCTTATAATGCATTATAGGAATGTAGATAAATTACTGAATTATGTCCAAGGATATTTAGAGGAAGGTTAATCAGCAGTACACTCACTTCGTTCACTTTTTTTCTGCCATCTTAAATATTTAACTCATATCTCTTTAACCTTGAATCTATTTTCTATCTAATGGACCGTTATTCCCTATTATTCACAATTGTATCTAGAAATTAATTCTGGAAAGGAAAAAACGTTGTTTATATATAAAGGGAAGGGATACATCCCCCATCCCACTCACTCACACGCACACACACACACACATATATATATGTATATATACACATATGTATGCATCTATGTATATATAAACAGTTTTAAATTTTGAAGTAAAGTGCGTAACTAGGATAAGGAATTATTTCTGTCTCAGGTCATTAAAGCAATAATTTTCTAAAAAAATTCATTTAGAACCCCGATGGTTATTCAGGGACTGCAATGCTTTTAAACATTTAAAACGGAATCATGGGTAAAAATTTTGATTCTATTGAAAAAAAAATGAGATCTATGTAAACTCATAGACACCAGATACGTTTCCTGGTCATTTTTTGTATAATAAAAAGTAATCAAATGCACAAACATTAATAATTTTACGTAAATATTGTGAGATTTTACTTAGAAAACTTTAATTAAACTATTTATTCATTTTACTTAAATTCACACTGAAAAGAAATGATTTTTTATGATTAAGTTTATTTGTTTTCTCATGTATTAAAACATTTTGGTGTGTGGAAAATCAGGTATTTTTTTCTCAAAATAATCTCAGAAAGTATGTAAGGACGTTATGTCTCCATAGAATAGTTCAACCAATATGTTGAATTAATCAGTACTTTATTTAAAGAAATACAATTAAGCTTCCTTTTTTTTGTTGGATTAGGAGAGGGAGAGGTCAGTTCGGGTATCTTCATCGTCACTTGATCGAGGCCCTCGCCTTTGATCGCCATTTGCCCTCGTGTTGCTTCTAGTGCAAGTTAATAAAACAAACTAATTCTCTAACGTTGGATTTTTAATCGATAAAAATACCTTTTTTTAATTAATAGTTGCATGAAAAAATAACAGTACATTATGATAAAATTATATTTATTTTTAATATTATATAAGTAGGAGGAATTCCAAACTTTAATGTAACTTGCAAAATGTAGTATTAGTAATTGTATGATTCTTACACATGTTTATTATATTTAAAAATTTTGGGATAATACTTGAAAAGAGTTCTTCACGCTCACAAAACTATTTATTTACACGAAATAAGAGTTTGTATAACACTTGAAATGCAAAACCGATGCGATCTCTCCTTTAACTCGAAATTCGAAGCTCGTTGCGGATTCGCATTTCAAAATAGCCCATTAAATTTAATTGAACTTGAAAGAACGGTAATGAAGGAAGAAAACTCTTGAATTTTCTGCTTATAAGAATACCTAAAAGTGAATTTCAATCCCATCAAAGCTTCTGGGAAATTCACTGTTTGAAAAATGCTTTTTGGTATAGAAAATGAGCAATTACCAAAACAAAAGCAAAGTAAGCTATCACCGACTCCAGAATCATCGTTTGTCTGTGAAAGCATTTCATTAAAACTGATTGTAATGATGTAGAAACAGAGGACAAAGGGAAAGTGCTTATTTTTTTTCTCTTCTAAGCTCTTCAAATGATTACTTTCGAATTTCATTTTATACAATTTAAAGTAAATAAAGAATGTGGGATTCCCTTTCTTGATATACATGCTTTAATTATCCTCTCATTTTTGTGTATAAAGTGTTAGATGTTTTATATAATGATCTATAAATATTAAATTTTGAATATTAATTAGCAAAGTATCAGCTATCAAAATAATAATTTAAAAGAGGAACAAAGAAATTTTGATTAATTTTTATAGTCGAAGTGTCAGTAATCATCTTTCATTTAATCAATAAATAAGATCTAGCATGATTTTTCGGGATAATACAAGCCTTATCCTCCACAAAGGCCTTAGTTAAGCTCATCCGCAAGATGGGTGCCAGAAGTATTGCCAGTATCAGGATGAATGATTTTTTAAATTCCCACTGCAAAATACTTCACATTTTCTAGGTTTGTATAAACTAAGAAACAAGAACTTGGGACGCCCTAGGCTAGAAATTCATGTCTAGAATGGAAACATTGTGAAGCCTAGGCTGCAAGAAGTTGATGATTTCTGGCTTAAATTGAAGGAACAATAACTTGGAAAGCACTAGGATATTACGATTCATGGTTGGAATGAAAACATTGTAAATCCTACTCAAAAAAATCAATCTCTGCTGGAAGAACTCATTGGATAAAATACTGAACATTCCAATACTCGACTAGCAGGCTATGTGGGCTATAAAAGCTCATTTGATATGAGTCCTAGTGCTCGACATGAAAAGTTAGGGCAAATGTTGGTAATAGAGTGAAAAAAATTCAGATCTGAATCAGGGATATCGAGTTTTATACTGATGTTTCAGAAAAATATGACAAGACTTTATTAGAATAAATGTCTTTGTGCATTAATATGTAAATAAATGTGATACTTGAACATGAATAAATGTATACTACTCTGTTTGAAAATGGAATATTCTATGAAAATAAGGCCTATTACGTTTTTGTAGCTAAAATTAATACAAGAATGGGTCTTATTTTCGGGAAAATATGGATTTATAATTTGTAATACGCTTCAGTAATAAGTTTCAATGATTATTCCTGTTTTTTTTATTTGTCTTAGAAATAATATAAGTAACAGTCTTTTAATTATTAGCGATGTTATTTTAAATAAAAGGGATTACAATTATTAATTTATGAGCAATATTATTTGTTTATAGCAAACTTTATTGTATCCAAGAACACCATCTTGACTGCCAAGTGCCGTCGTGAATGCACTTAATGTTTTAATAATCAATATGATTAATTAACAAGAATTAAATTTCTTTAGCATTTTAACTACTTATCATGAAAGGAAAAAATACTCTTTATTTGAAGAATCAATTTTGGAAGTTTAAAAATATTTATAGTCAAGAAGTATTAACAAATTGCAAAGGTCAAAGTGGCCAAACCAATTGTTTTTCGTATTTTGTGATTAGTACCTTGGGAAAATGAAGCATTTAGATGTTTCATATCATAATATAAATTAGAACTATTTGAAGTGCCCATTGGTGATTAATGCAAGGTGATACGCCAGATATAATGGTAAAAACTTGAAAATGTCTATGCATACAACTAAGTAAGTGTTAATGGAAAGGGGAATTATTTAAATTATTAAGACTTGTTCACACATTTTTATTTTTACATATGCATGTGCATTTATTCTAAAAAATGATCTTACATACTAATTATAATCATGAAAAATTTTAATATGACAAATATTTCAGAACACGTTTCAACACTCATAAAAATCGGTATAAGTTTAAAACTTATTAGAATTTATAAGCAATAGTTTCAAATATAAGAAAAAGTTTGTTAGATATAGCAAAAAACTTTTTTTTATAAAAATGAGTAAAAAATGTTATATAAGAAACAGTCAAAATTATTAACACATATAAAATCAAAGATAATGAATAGAGTTATTTTTAATGCTCTTGTCATCTTTCATTTGTTATGGGTAATTTTAAACTCGGTAGCATATTTCAGGAATACCTTAGAGATATACCTGGGTAATAACTTACTTTAAATTATTAGCTAATTCGAACTTAAAATGTTACATCACATTATAATTCAAAGAATATCGAAAAAGAGTACTTTCAGAAAACAGATACAAGTTGTAGACAAACAATGGAGATATTTGTTATCGATATTACTATTTTTATTAACATGACGCTGGTCTACCTTGAGCATTATAAAGAGCAAACATTCCACGTGAATTCATTGATTGAAAAATTACTTACGTCACCCTTAGAAGAAACACGAGGATAACTTGCAACCAACCTCGTTATTTTGAGTCATGGTCAAGTGATGAGGACGACACCTGAATTGGCATTCTTTTAATTTTCACTCCATCCCTATGTGGTTACGTTGAGCTCCGACAGATTAGAAAAGAAGCTCCAACTGATTTAGTTATTTTGAGCTCCGACAGAACATAATCAGCTCCGTTACACTATGGGTATTTAGTTGAATCAGGATACGAGCCTCCGATTTGTGCCCCTGAAACAAGATACAGTTTCCAGGGAAGATTGTCTGCACCTATGGATGAACACGATCCTGAAGTACGTTCAAATAGGTTTGGGCTGTTACTTGATCCTTCAGAATGACTGTTGATCCTACAAAATACAAAGAAATTGTACTTACACCATCATTGGTTCGATTTTATGGTTTTTGTTGGAAGTAAGCAATTAAAAATGGTTGTGTGGGACTTCGCCATACATAAACTCTTTGTGTGGTGAAAAACAAAGTGAAAGAAAAATCGTAACACCCCATATCACTTTTATGAATATTTTGAAGTTCGAGTGTTGAAGATTTTTGTACCTCTGCTCGTGTTTTGTCTTTGATGTCAGAAAAAGAAGAGTTTATGATTTGCAACATTATCATAAAATTGTAATACGTGAAGTCCCTGAGAATATGCAGAGCTTTAAATGAGATCTTTTCCACCGATATTTAAATCTGCTATTATTTGTTAAGCTGTGTATTTACTATTTTTACGATTAATTTGTGCCATTTCTCGTTGATCTTTTTCTGGTAACTTTATTTCTCTTTTATAATTTCCCTGTTTCGAAATAACACGTTTTACTTTTCGATACCTCGCTGTAATTTTAGACACTGTTTCTCTTGTCACACCCACATTATTAGCTGTTTTGGACACTGAAGCTATTACTAGGAAAGAACCAATAATCACACTTTCTGTAAATTTATACGATTTGACATTTTAAAATAATATTATAATTAGCATCTTATCTGTTATTGTACTATTTACAGTGGATAGTTAATTTCTCACCTCAATCGTACGTATAGCAAACAGTAACGCCTACATCCTACTAAAGTTTTGCAAACGACCTTCTGCACGTTTTTCTTCGATAAACGTTTCCATTATTTTAGAAACCATTTGTATATATACATACGATACATAAAAAAGAAATCAGAATAGTATATTAAGTAAAAAAGTTAAACCCTGAAAGATTTGAAACCATAAAATACGAGCGCTATCGAAACGTAAATATACTGCATAATAATAAGATAAAAAAATATGAAGACAACTACATGCATACAGTTTCCAAGAAAAGTCCAACAACACTTAATATTCATGAGAAAATTTCCAGGTGTTTCAACATTTTTCAGCTGTCTGAAGCAATTTTCTCATACCGTTAAAGAAAAATATACAAGATTAAAATGCATAAGAATCGGTTAGATGACTTACAAATACATATCAGACAAAGATTGGCTAGAGATGTTAGATAAGAGCAAGGAAGAAAGTAATAATAAAAGAAAAATTAGATTAAAAGATGGCGAAAGAGGAGCCAACAAAGGTGAAAAATATTTAGAATGAATGAGCAACTTACATAGCTGAGGGAAAAAAAAGAAATCCACATTTAGAACAAAGTAAAAATTCAGTAGTAATTTTAGTTACATTAGTCTAGAGTAAGCTCAAAATCTGAAGAGCGTAAAAAGGCATAACATTATAAGAAGAGAACTTTCGGAATAATATCAACACAGAATGCGTGATAAATGAAATAAGGAAATACAAATATTTAAAGAATATTTGAGAGTTGTATTAAAGCAATCATAATGTGTGTGTGAAGAGATCTGCATATGTAGGACGAATGTCTCGTTTTTAAAAATAATTACTGTTAACTTTGAGGTTTGTACTCTTTCTATTTAACTGTAAAGTATATATACGAATAAATTTCGTTTAAAGTGCAATTTGAAAGCATTAATTAAAAATATAATGTCATCATATTTATTTTTTAATATCTATATATCTATTATAATTTAAAATTAATAAACAACATTACACAATGCATAAATGATCCATATATATATATATATATATATATATATATATATAGTCTTATTAGAAAAATAATTTTAGTCACCTAGAAATTAATTAGATTTTCTGCTCTATGTAAAAATGGGACAGTAAATAAAATTAAATATCCTCTGATCTTAATTACTCCAAAATTTCATAAGGAATACAAGCAATTTAGAACTGTCAATAATGGATATAATACTTAAATTAAAAAAGGTTTTGTTAATTATTTATAAGAATTATAAAATGAATGAAATCATTGCTTAAAATAAATTTAAAACCATATTTTATATTGTTATTAGAGAAAATTACATGAATTATAAAGATATGAAATTTAAAGAAATTAGGAGTATACAACAATGAAGAACAGAAAGTAAAACAGTACGGCTAATACCTATTTACACTTTAATGAACATAATTATTCTGATAGAGATAATTTTAATATTTATAGATAAATTGATTATCAATAATATTAAATTGAATAACAATACATCTTCTGAAGATAAACTTAAACTTAATTTATCTTTTTATACTATATATCTAAATCTCATTTAAACTAATAATTGTAAATATGAAACGATATTTAGACATAAAACTGAAATTTATAAAAAAAAATGGATTTATTAGCAATATTTATGCTAAGAGAGATAGTTTATATTTCATATTTATAAAGCATCTTTCTGGTGTAAATGTTTATATATTCAGAATTATTATTATTATTATTATTCGTATTATAAGAAATAATAATAATTTAATAAGTTGTAATAAACTAAAAATATTAATTATAAGAAGTTTTTCAATTGGTGAATTAAAACAAATTACCTTACACATTTTATTAATACATATTTAATATGATTCAGAAAAATTAAAATAGTAGATATATACATATTTGATCTAAATAGTATACTTGGATATTTGTTTGTGAATTAAGTATACACACACACACACACACACACACACACACACACATATATATATATATATATATGAATGTGCATATATAAGTATAATTTTGCCTAACTCTATGATAGTTTTCTTCTTTAAATTATTTAATGATTTGGTTTTGTTAAAATTTTTATTTTATAATTTAATTTTGGTCAACAAAGTGAGACACAAGAATTTAGAACAGTTCGTTTTAAGAATTTTAAAAGTCTTGTTTTTACATTTTTGAATAAATTTATTCATCGTGTAAATAATTAAATTTCAATTGAATAATTTAGTTAACGTTTTTCTATAAGTGTAAAAAAATAATTGGAAAAGTATTTTTTTTAGTAAATTATTTATTTTTGAACATTCAAACAATCAATATAAAAATAGGCGATTTTACAATGTTTATCGCACCATAATGGATAGAGACGAGCATAACAATTTGTAACAGATAAATTTTACATTTTCTTAGGTGTTAAAATAATTTTAGTGTGTATTAATGAGCTTAGATTATTCATAAGTTTATGGTTATTTACTTTGGTTTTAATGAATTCGTTCAATTTTTTTTCTATTTTAAAATTCTACTCATTTCTGAAATTTTGATTATTTTTCATTTATACCTTAATTGATAGCTTAGCTGTTGAAATTTGACGTTTCTGTATGTAATACTGGTTTAAACATACTTTTAACACATCAAAGTATAGAATAAGCTTTGTATTACATTTATTCATCGTGTAAATAATTAAATATCATCGTGTGAATAATTCTGTGTTTTTGTTTTTAATTATTCCTTTTCTTCTTCCAGAGATATGCCATTTTTAGGTACTTTTGTATTTAATTAGTCATA